>SKCR01020865.1:0-33729 GCA_019454045.1 Zanthoxylum bungeanum
ATGACAATTGGGCCAAAAGCTTATGAAATGTTGATGGGCCACTCTGTAGAAATTATCTCTGTATGCTTGTGTTTGGGAACATTGTCGTTTGGATCCATTCAGACCTTTTGTCATGAGGTTTGGGCTTGTTGGGCCATTTAAACTAGGACAATAACATATCTTATGATGAATGGGCCAAAAGCTTCTAAAACGCCAATGGGCCATTATATGTTTGTGTTTAGGAACATTATCATTTGGACACGGTTGGACTTCTTGCCATGAGATGTGAACTTGTTGGGCCATTTAAACTGGGACGAGTTCACTCTTATGACAGTTAGCCCAAAAGCTTCTAAAATGTTGATGGGTCGATTTGTGTGAAAATTTTAATGAGTTGATATATTTCCTATATCGCACGCATCTCATGCACCTCATGCATACATGCAATATGCTAACCCTTGTGTTCTGAAAGCCATCATAGATTCCCGTTGGGTTAGGGAAGAGGGAAGGCTCACCAAGAGGCCAATAACAGATATGAGTACATCCGATAATGAGGTATCCCAGATAGATCAGTTGGAAAATGGTTTCGCCAAGATTACCGAACAGTTGCAAGCCTTGACTACTGCCATGGAAAATATGGATGTGCCCCATGCTGGGGGAAACTCTGTGAATGTAAGGCGTGAAGAGCCTCTGAACAGATTGAGTGAAGATATCCCTGTATTTGAGGAAGATATGGCTGAATATGCCACAGGAAGAATAGCCGGGTCTCAGGCCGAGATACAGAAACCCTGTGATCAGATGGAGTCAGTTACCAGTAAACTGAAGGGGAAACATGAGGACTTGTTGGATTATGAGGCGTTGACCTTCGAAGAACAGTTGCCAGCTCAGTTCAAGATGCCTGATATGGCCAAGTTCAATGGGAATGGGGACCTGAGGGTCCATTTGCGGCAATATGTCTCAATGATGAGTTCAGTGGGCCCATCACAGAGCCAAGTCCAAAAGATGTTTGGGATGTCACTCGAGGGAGCACCTGTAGTATGATATCACAGCCTTGAGAAAAACGTTAAAGAAGATTGGAAGGAACTAGCTGATGCTTTTATGAAGCAGGATGTTATAGACTTAGTGATCGACTTGTCGCTCCGCGACTTGGAGAATACTAAGCAGAAGTCTGAAGAAAGCTTCAAAGAGTATGTAAACCGCTGGAGAAGCCAGCTTCTGAAGATGCAGACTCGGCCCTCAGAGAAGGACCAAATCAAAATGATCATCAAGGGCACCAAGCTCTCCATTTATGGCAAGTTGAAGAGAATGACCTCCATGATTGCAGATTTTCGACAGTTGAGGGAAACTGTCATTGATATAGAAGAAGAAGAAGCTGAAAGCAGAAAGTTCTATGGCCAGAATATGAGGACTTTTGGGGGGCATTCTGAGACCAAGCCCGCTGCTGCCGAAGTCACTGCCATCAGAAACAGGCAATTCTCCAACCTTGGTAGACCTTTATCGAAGGTATTTGAAAAGTTGAAGGGACAAGGACTCTTAAAACCCTTAGAGGCTAAACCACTTCCACATCCTATACCACCCAACCTTGACCTAAGCCTGTATTATCACTTCCATCATAGGAGAGGCCACGAAACTGACAACTGTACCCGCCTTAGGCATGAAATCCAAAACCTCATTAATGCCCATAAAGTACCTAATCCTAAGAAAGAACAACCCAACACACATCGTAACCATCTACCAAATTACCACTCTGTCCCCCCACCCACTTACATGATCAACTCCGGCCTGCCCGAAAGCTTTGTCCTCCAAACTCTCAACCACTCAGTTTCTTCCATGAGGATAGAGGATGACAGCAGTGAAGAACCATAGGCCGAGGAAAAAGGCAATGAAACTGTTCTTTCTGGTTTATTTTCTGCATTTTTAATAAAGACATCGACTTCGTCTACTTGTTTGGACCTTTTCCTGAATAATAATAAAGACATCCATTTCACCTACTTACCTGAGTCCTTTCCTTTCAACCTGTAACATGAGTAAATTTGAGAAAAGCATTCAACCCTGATACCATGATATTCAGCGACACTCAGAACACGGGGGATTCCCAAAAAAAGCAAGCATAAAAGACAGAATAACCGTTCAGTAATGGGAAATGGGGCAGTGAGGCTGTCAGACTTGGAAGGAAATGAGTTCACCGAGCCGATCAATGTGGATAATTGAAGCAGTACTTTGCCAGAGGAAGAGAAGACCGAGCAGTCACCAAGGGAATTGGTGGATGACCTAACCCAATGGGATATGAATTCATTCATGAATACATGCATACACGTAACGTATTTTGCATTCCTTTTTGTTTTTGTTTTGTTTTGTATTCACAAGTTTCAACAAAGAAGAAAGAGAAAGCATCCAACGCAAGCCATCCAGAAGCAGAAACAGTACAGTGTCAGCAGTTTTCAGGAATGAATCACAGGGCGAGGCCTATATCAGTATCAGTTTGGGGCGAGGCCCATATCAGTATCAGTTGGGGGCGAGGCCCACATCAGTATCAGTCTGGGGCGAGGCCCATATCAGTATCAGTCTGGGGGCAAGGCCCATGTCAGTATCAGTCTGAGGCGAGACCCGTATCAGTATCAGTCTGGGGCGAGGCCCATATCAGTATCAGTCTGGGGGCGAGGCCCACGTCAGTATCAGTCTGGGGCGACGCCCACGTCAGTATCAGTCTGGGGGCGAGGACCGTATCAGTATCAGTCTGGGGGTGAGGCCCACGTCAGTATCAATTTGTGGCGAGGCCCGTATCAGTATCAGTCTGGGGGGAGGCCCATATTAGTATCAGTCTGGGGGCGAGGCCACATCAGTATCAGTTTGGGGCGAGGCCCATGTCAGAATCAGTTTAGGGCGAGGCCCATTTCAGTATCAGTTTGGGGGCGAGGTCCACGTCAGTATCAGTTTGGGGCGAGGCCCATATCAGTATCAGTCCGGGGGTGAGGCCCATGTCAGTATCAGTTAGGGCCGAGGCCCACATCAGCATTAGTTTGGGGATGAGTCCCAGGGCCGAGGCCCGCATCAGCATCAATTTGAGGATGAGTCCCAAGGCCGAGGCCTACATCAGTATCAGTTTGTGGATGAGTCCCAAGGTCGGGGCCTACATCAGTATCAGTTTGGGGATGAGTCCCAGGGCCGAGGCCCATTTCAGTATCAGTTTGGGAGCGAGACCCACATCAGTGTCAGTTTAGGAGCGAGGCCCACATCGGTATCGGTTTGGGGGCGAGGCCCATATCAGCATCATGCTTCCATATATACATGCATACATATCACATACATACAATTTTGTTTTGTATTCGCAGGATTGTAGCGGTAAAGACCACCTCATCAAGTAACGGTTCAAAAATGAGCCACATTCTCGAACAGCACGGTTCATAAATTGACCGCTACCATAACAGATGCCGAAAATGGTGCTCCAAAATGGAGCACAAACAACAGATGCCGAAAATGGCGTTCCAAAATGGAGCACACACAGCAAAGGCCGAAAATGGCGTTCCAAAATGGAGCACACAAAACAAATGCCGAAAATGGCGTTCCAAAATGGAGCACACACAACAGATGCCGAAAATGGCGTTCCAAAATGGAGCACACACAGCAAAGGCCGAAAATAGCGTTCCAAAATGGAGCACACAAAACAAATGCCGAAAATGGCGTTCAAAATAGAGCACACACAACAGATGCCGAAAATGGCGTTCCAAAATGGAGCACACACAGCAAAGGCCGAAAATGGCGTTCCAAAATGGAGCACACACAGCAAATGCCGAAAATGGCGTTCCAAAATGGAGCACACAAAACAAATGTCGAAAATGGCGTTCCAAAATGGAGCACACACAACAGATGCCGAAAATGGCGTTCCAAAATTGAGCACACACAACAAAGGCTGAAAATGGCTTTCCAAAATGGAGCACACACAGCAAATGCCCAAAATGGCGTTCAAAAATGGAGCACACACAACAGATGCCGAAAATGGCGCTCCATAAATGGAAAGTCGCAGCACCTCACCACCAAATCAACTCAACTCAACACATGGCAAGTCAAGTGGCAGCTGGCGAGCCAGGTAAGTAAAAATGCATTGTATAACTTTGATAGGATTGTCACTATTACACATTACACAAGTCCCATCAAAGTGGGGGCGACTGTAGGCACTGCATTTTTACATATAAGTCCATATGATGAGTCTCATTTAGAGGCACTACCTTTTATGTCACGGAAGTCACGGGAAACGGACGTCGGAAGGGGAAATTCAGAATAAGTATGTCATTCGGTTCATTTCACAAGTTCACTGTTTTTTGTTCGTGCTGCGTTCGTGATCACGTTCGAACGTCAAGCATATTACGGGCGTTCGTGTAGCGTTCGAATCAGCGTTCGAACAGCGTCAATATTTCTGGTTTTGCTGCTAGCCTCACACCCCAGCCCAATTAGCCCACCAAAACCCATAAAACACATCCCAATTAATAAAACTCATATTTAACACATGGGGAATTAAATAAAATATTAATTAAATCATATACCAAATTAAATAAAACATTAAAATCAATCAACCAATTATATTCCCAATCAAGAATATTTCTATTCCTAATTAAAATATTGTATTACTAACTTAACAAATATTATGCCTAAACAACACAAATTAAATATATTGACTTCCTAATTTGAACTAATTTTGTCCCCCCTCAATCTTAGGATTTCCTTGTTTGACACCAAATCAAATCCCCCTTTAATGCCAAATCTCTTTCCTTGTCAAGCAAGGAGTAGCCCTACCCCATTTACCTATAAAACCCAACCTCTCCCAACCCTTGCAGCCCCTGACTCACACGCATACAGCAAGAAAAAGCCTTTTGATTCACGCATACAGCAAGCAAATATTTATCTTCTCCTCCTACACCCTTAGCCGAAAATCACAACCACATAAACCCCTCCATTGCCGAAAACATTACAACCTGAAACACCACCGAAACAACCCCTATACAGCAGCCCCATATCACCGAAATACCTAAAAAAACAGCCCATAAATCACCTAAACCAGTGACCAACAAAAACTGCATTTTTAATCCCTAAAACAATAACTAAAAAACTACACTTAAAGCATTTAGAAACACCAAAAAATAGTAGCCTAAAACACCAAAAATAGTGAAAACCATGAAAACCATGTAACAGCCCCTGAACTTTGGACTATAACTTGAGTTTCTGAAATTGAGATCCATGAAAACCAATATAAACTAGATACATTAAGAACCGTTATATTAGAATTTTAGACCTGGATTAATTCCTAATTAGTTACAATGAATTTTCAAACTGAGGCGTTGAGCAGTGAATTCTTAGCGACTAGTAGAATCTAAATTCCCGCTCCTGCTCCTGTGGAACTCCAAACCTTAGCCCGTTAAAATTTGTAGACCATGCTTATAATTTAGTAACTCAGCGAATTCAAGTATTCATGCAATGTATTTTTTATATATTGATCGGAAGTATATCCCATAACTTATGTTCTAACAAAGTTTATCAATTATAGATTATCAGCAGGAACCACGACTTTCTTCGACACCGTGAAGTAGTGCCAGTCATTTTCCAAATCTATGAGTGGATATTTTATTTTCATTATGTTTTATTGATTTTATAAATTTAAATGAATTTATTTATATTTAAGTTAAACTTTGAGATGAGACCAAATTGTCAAAATATTTTGACGAGTTAAAAAAATATTTTTGTACCAGTTGAGAAAAGTTATTATGCTTTTGATATTTTGAGATGAGCTCTTTTATGTAATAAGCGGTAAATATATCACTATTTACCATCATTTTACTTAATATTTTGTATAGTTTCTTGCGTTTGTGAATATTTTGATGTGTTTTGTGTATTTTGTAGATAAATAAGGTTTCAGGAGTCACTTGAATCAAATCAGGGCCAAAACAGCGAAAAACGGAGCAAAATGGCAAAATTATCATTTCTGCGTCGCAACGCGCAAACCTTTTGCGTCCCGATTGCTAACGTGCACCGGACACGTGTCAACATCAGAGAAACTTGCTATCATACGCACTTGCTAACATGCGCCGACCACATGTCAACATCACAGCAATCTCGCTAAAATATGCCGGCCACATGTCATCATCCCATGCTGCCGACACTACACGTCATTGCTGATATCAGCATCACCGACGCGCACAACTTTACCTGTCACGACACCAAGCCAATAATTCAGTCTGCCGACAGCCGCCTGCCATGTGTCATCATCTTAGCAAAGCGCGTGCCACGTGTCGAATATCAATGACGCGTCGCGACGCGTGTACGAAAACGCTGCTTATAAATTGAGGCCGAAATCAGAATTCTATTTCATACCTTGTTCTGGGGATTTCCTTAAGAATACTAAGAAGATTGTATCTTATTTTTTTATTTACAGCTTTCTCTATTTAATTTTTATTTTATGCAATAGTTCTTTATTTATTTTACTTTTAAATCTTAATTTTATTTTTCAGTATGAGGGGGTAACTCCCCTCTGCTGGGGTGAAGGGTAAAGCTTTTATTACTAATATTTAGATTAATCTCCTTTAATTATAATATATAAACTATTTTAAAACCTGACTAAATGGGATACCGCCTTTATGGTCGGTTGGACTTAATTAAATTAATTTAAACTGACTAAATTAGATATCGCCTTTATGGTCGGTTGGAATTAATCATAAATTTGGCTTAATCAGGATACCACCTATATGGTCGGTTGGTAATATCATGCAAAGTTTATATATTATAATAAGAGAGATATCTAAATTAGAAGTAATAAAAGTGGATCATCTAACCCCCCAGCATTTTCTTTTATTGTTAATTTATCTTTTTAATTTCCATGCTTTACTTTATGACATTTACTTTATTTATGTCTTTAATATTCATAGATATGTGTGGTAACTAAACCCATTTATCTAGAGTTGTGATGAATTCCAATATCACCGGTTTATAAGTGGTAATTTTATTTTTTGGGTAATATAAATGTTTATTTATTGAGCCTTAGTCTTAATGCTTCTTGTTAACTAGCCATTAATAAGATTGATTTGGTAAACTTAAAATGAACTTGGAAAATTGAATTTAGGTTTCAGACTTAAATTCAATAGCTCACGATCTCACTTAAGGATTGATAACCCTTAATATATTTCCATGTAGGATATGAATGTACATATGTTGGACAATTATGACCCATAGCGTCACTATTTGTACAGATCATTGTGTTGTTGTACAAATTAACTATGTGACAAAGGAGATTGCACTCTTATCATTTGTGATTAGATCACCTAGATGTATAAATGATGAGAGGTCCCTATGATTTGTTCCTGGACGGAGAATGATATGAGACAGTATCAGTCCACGAAGGATAAATCATTAATATCCCTAGTCAGAGTATTATCGAGATTGGACATCGATAAATACGTAAAAGACTAGTGTTACACTTGTGCGCGTTGTGAGGGCACAACGGCATAGTTCTCATATATTGGGTATAGGATACTCATGCAAGTGTAATAGGAGGTTGTGTTTTACCGATGGTACGGGAAACAGCTTCGCTCTGGATAGACCCCATCGGAATTCCATTGGTAGCATGACTATGTGTCTATGGAAGTCCGAAATCAGGGTAGGTGTATTTGGTCTTAACCTGAGACTTGCACCGCTAATACTTGCGACAACCAATATACTTTGGTTGAGGTCGTCCAGGGCTTTAACAGGTTATGTGTACGCCAATACTGGGTATATTGAGAATCGTAGTGTGTTGGGTGTGATGTCAAGATGGAAGTGCCACTCTAGTCATATGGAGATGATGGTCAGGTAGGATACGGGACTGGTTCTCTTAAATGTTGCAACTATCGGGATAAAATGACAATGTCATGTTTATCCGATTATAGAGATTAGTCACCAGACATCCGATATATGCTTAGTACGGGGCAGACACAATTCCAGCCCCAGGCCTAGCACGTGATCATTCGATACTGGACAGAAATATGTAATACTACGTATACTACGCCTGATATAGATCCTTTATTCCTGTAAGGATATTTCCGGAGAATTGGGTAGACATGGCGTTTTGCTAGAGGCCAACCTTGTCTTGTAAATCGGTATAAACGTAGTACGAGGTACTTACGTGTTCGGATAGATCGACGACCAAACTTACAACCAACATATCCGGGGATCTCATGGGTCGTTTCCCAAAGATTCACCGATGACGTATAACTCGCACTCTATATTAATCTGGGATAAAATATCAATTAAAGAGAGATAATGATTAATTTGGAATTAATCGATTAATTAATATATTCGATATAATAAACGAAATTAGATTTCGACCCGGAATTAAAATTAGATTTTAATTCGGGCGAACGAATTAATAGAATTAATTCGTTAGCGACGTGAATAGTGACTTCGCTAGGCGTAATCATTTAATTACGACGCAACGGAAAATTTGTTAATTTGGAATTAGCGAACCCGAGCCTGAGAGTATTTGCGAGCGCATTCGCATTTCGAATTCGAGTGCGGCACGCAAGTCATATCAAGCGTCAAATCGTTAGTCGCATCTAGCGTCACATCAAGCGTCAAATCATGTCACTTTGAGTGATGTGACACTTGATTGATTAATGTGATTGATTGATGGTAGTTGTTGGAATGGTTGTTGAGCATTACCATTTGACTTTTTGGAAGACAAAAAGTGGTAATTCATTTAATTATTTTTTGGAAAAATATATAAGTGTTTTAGATACACTTTTCAACCTAATCTAACACAATTTTCTCTTCCTCTCATCTCTCTCATCTCACGCCCAAGGGGCTCCAAATAGCTTACTGGTTTTGACAAAAAACGTGAGCAGTGGGAAGCACTAGAGTGTGATTTTGTGGCAAAATCACAAGTGCTAGCACACTTACGAGACATGCGAAGGTGATAGGGAAGTCCACCCATTAGCCGGGAACCATTCGACGAAGCTTGGAGCTTGACAAAGGACCAAAATGGAGGCCAAACCAGTGAGCACTCACAGCTCACTGCCGAATGCAGTGAAGTCATAATCTGAAATTTTTGTTGCCTCTGCGTCGCTCAACCGATCGATGTAAGTATTCCGCAACTTCTTCGATATGTATTCGCACTTGATTCATGTTTATTATTGATCTTGGGACCTTAATAGAAACCAACAATGGCATCTAGAGCAAGATTTGAGCATGAAATGTTTAGGGCTTAAAATTTGGGTAAAATGTTTTCAAGCATGATTTGGTTGAATTGGATGATTGAGTATGCTTAAAACATGTTTAATTGAAGTTTGATTTGATCAATTTCAAGAAAATTGATTTGGAATAATTTTCCCCAAAATTGGATGTGTTAGCCGAATGGTTGATGATCCTAAATGTCTTGGAATTTTGATTTTTTGATTCATTAGATGTGTTGGAAATCATTAGGGAATGTTTATTTAATGTTGAATTTGATTCAATTGGATTGGATTTGTAATTTGGCATAATAAACCCTAATTGCCGAGAGTTATAGCCCTTATTATCTTGGTGATTTTTGTTTCGTTGATCATTGGATGACTTGAAACGATTGAGGAATGTGATTTAATGTCGATTGTGGAATTAATTGGATTGAATTCGAATCGGACAAAAATCCCCTCCCTTGGCCGAGACTTTGAGCATGTGATTTGGGTTTGATTTTAATCAAAATGTGTTGGACATGTGATGATGTAAATGAGCATGATTAATTGTGTATATTGATGTTTTAGAAATGTTAATTTGGATAATTAATCATGTTATACACTTTGGTAATTAAATTGGAAAAATTGGATTTTTGGAATTTAATTATTTGGGCCTTTAAATTGGATTTGGGCTTTTAAAGTTGTTATTGGGCTTATTGGGCTTTGTTGTACAAAGTTGGGTTTAGGCAAAATTGGTTGCATCCAATTAGGCCCAAAACCGCATCCATAAAGCCCAAATGCGACTTAATTGACCTTTAAAGTTTAATTGGGCCTAATGGGCCAAAATTGATTTATGGGCTTATGGGTAACTCCCGGATTGGACTTTGGTTATCGGTTTGACCCGAGTTGACCAAAAGTCCACGCATTAAGAAATTAATTAAGAGCCCATTGGACTTTAATTAAATTTACGTTGGACGTTAATCGGGCTTTGAGACCCGTTGCGATTAAATTTGGAATTTAAGTCGTAAAAGTTCATTAATAAAGTGTAGTATTTAATTTGGAATTAAATAGCGAATTAGTATTAAATACAAATTGAATTGGATTTAATTATGTAGTTTAATTTTATTCGAGAATTCGTACTTTGAGTAAAAATCAAATCGTTGTTTGAACATTGGACGATCACTAATTATCAGATTAATTAATTTGATTAGATTGATTGATAACATGTTTGTGTGAATACATGGTTGCGATGCATGAATAATGTCTATCAGATGAATATTAGATGGGTGGGACAATTTTAGAAATTGTTGTAATAAATTTGATTTATTATTGGACCTGCTGTGTCCAGCCTTATTACCTCTCTATTCTTTGTATTCTCTTCTCACCTATTCCCCTCAATGTAAATGAGGTTTCTTTAGAAGTGTAGTGTAACGGGTAGAAGTAATACTTGTGCTAGCGGGAGAGAGAAAGTGAGAGATTTGATCTAGGATCAATGTGTAAAGTATCAATCCGCATATCATTATTATTTTTCATATGCGCTTTATTATGTGTTTAAATTGCATGTTTAAGGGTGTATGATGATGAGACCTCAACAAAGATAATAAATTGGTTGACAATTTGCACGCGAAAAACCCTCAAAAATATTAAGCGTTTTTCCTTCCATTGAGTGATTCTTACTCAAGATCTAAGACGGCATTGGTTTGTTGGCCAAAGTCAAGGCCTTTGTCTGTCGAGGATGTGTTGAATCACGAGGCTTTGTTCCATATCAGTGTCTTGTCCAAGTTATGGTTTGTTGGCCAAAGTCAAGACCACTTCTTGTCCATCGACATTGATTACGAAGCTTTCCATGGTCACTGGGTCACGCTTAACTGGGATCACTAAGTTTGTTGTGCCAAAGCCAAGGCTTAGTTGATTCAGAGGAAAAAGTTTAGGTAATACATTGGATGTATTGGCATATATAAGATATATGTTTCGGACTTGGACGTCCCCCTACCGGATCTAGGAATTGGATTGGATCCAATCGATGTTAGAGATCTACCTAGTTAATTATCATACAATTTGTTGGCCAAAGTCAAGATAGTGTGATATTTAACGGGATCCTAGCCTACTAGGAAACGCGGTGTCCCGAGTACTCGATAGAAGGTTAGAGGCTCGCCGAAAAATAGTGGGAGGCAAGAATTGAATTTGCATATTCGTTTAATTACTTGCCATACGCGCTCAAACAAATATCAATTCGTCAATAAATTAAATGTTAGTTGGACTAATATTTAAATTGTTGTTTTAATAAATAGTTGGACTATATATTCAAACTATTCATTTATAGTTGATTTTATAATTGGATTATAGTAATCAATATAATTGAATTTAATCTATTAAATGATAGTTGATTAAATAGTTGGACTATTGTAATCATAATAATTAGTAGCAAAATCGTTGATTAAATAGTTGGACTATTAAAATTAAGATATATTGAAAGATTGACATTTAAAACATAATCCTAGGGAAAATGTATTTAAATGGTTTAATTTTCAAATTGGGAATAAATTTCAGGATGGTCATGGAAAATAATAAGTTACTTTATTTGATAAAATAATATATTAAGCCTAAGCCCGGAATTAAGCAAACAATAGAGCATAATCTTTGGAAGATCATGCAATGATAACTTTAGTGCTTAATCCATTATACTTACCGCAGTAGACTCCTTGATTTCCTTATCAGAACTAAGGGTTAGATCCTTAAAGTATGACATTGAAATTGAAGGATCTTCATAAATCTATTCTTAGATTTTAGAAGTACTAATATTGCAATAGTAAACTCTTGGAGAGTTAATGACTATTCTCAAGGAGATAAAGTCAAAGTTTGCAATTAGGCAAGTAGCGCAAGGCGCACCTTACTTCGATATTCTAGAAGGCCAAGGCTTGGAAAAAGGCTTCTGGAATAGGAAAAGGGCAAAGGCAAAATCATTATAATCTTCTGGGAAGATAAATGACATATCCCAAAATGTCTGCCTAAATGTGGCAAACGGGATCGCGGATGCGTGACTGCCGTTTGAACAAAGTAGACATGAAGGAATTGAAGACGAGCAAGGCTCTGACTTCAAATATGTTTGTCAACATTATGTTCACTACTAGTATTAAAATTAGATTTTAAATACTTAGTGTGGTACATAAATATGTATTGATGTTCAAAATCTGTTTTGAACAGGATACTGACTTCAATAGAGATTAATCTGCGATTGGAAACGGGAAGAAAGTCGCTGTTTTAACCGCAGGTACCTAAATTTAGGAACTACCTTCGGGTGTATATCTAAATTTGGAAACTGTTATAATGTAACAAGTTTGACTAGAAACATTATCTCTATATCAGTGTTTAACCCGATGCGGGTGAACCTTTATATTCTAGAACACTAAAGTGTTTTATTATATAAGGATGATATTGAGATAAACATATTAGATGTGAATAACAAAATTTATATTTTGAATATAAATAAAATCTCAAACGTTTAAACATGACAAACAAATAGCTCGAACTGATTTGATCAGAAGAAACCAATTGTGGCATTGTTGTCTGGGACACAACTAAAACAAGAATCGTATATCCACACTTTTGAAGAGTGGGTACTAGAACTGATTTGATTCCAGTCAAATAAAGTCTACGAATCTAGTTTATTGGGCAAAGTGCCTATAACACTATTTATTTGGTAAAAGTGTAAATGCCACCAATCTGTTAGCCCTAGTTCATGGTGAAGCAAGTGGGCCTATGTCTAGCTAGGCTAGATGTGGATATGAATATTTCGTGACCTTTACGGATGTGGCATCGGGTTATGGTTATGTGTTTCTTTTGAAGAACACAAATCAGAAACTTTTAAGTTTCGACACGAAATAGACAAACAGATCGGCTAAAGTATTAAACCGTCACGGTAAGACCGTAATGGAAAATACTTAAGCAATAAGTTTCTAATATACTTGAAAGAGTAAAGTATTCTTTCAAAAGAGGACTCCTCTCGGAACATGTCAGTTTGACGGTGTGTCCGAACAGGATAAACCGAATTTTGTTGGACATGATAAGGTTATTATGAGTCGCTCTGAGCTACCATTTCCTTCAACGGATAAGGTTCCATAAAAATACTTTAGAATAACGTTCCATAAAAATCGGTTTGACAGATTTCGTGCCAATTGTAGGTTATCCTAGGGATAGCATAAATATAGTACTTATACATCTCACGAGAGAACAATTAGATTGTTGCTCGCCATGCGGTTTTCCTAAAAGGAATACCGATATGCAGTGGTAAGTGGGAGGATAGTAAAACTCGATGAAAATCAGAGTAAACTGTTCAAGGCACCGAGTCCTTAATGGAACATAAATAGTTCATTAAGGATGAAACTATACCATTAATCTTCGAAAACACAAGAATCACGTATGTCGGAGAGAGTCAGAAAATAACCTAGGGTATGGATTTCTGATCTCACCTCATAAAGATGTCTATCTTATTGAGGTATACCAACTAACTACGTATGAGGAAGTGATACAAGGTATCGACTCCCTATTATGGCAAAATGCCATGAGTCCGAAATGGATTCCATGTATATCAACAAGTTTTGATACTAGTTGATGTACCGCAAGGCATTGTGCCTATTGGTACTATATAAGTCTTCAAGGAAGACATACATGGATGGCAACATACCAACGTATAAAGCTAGGCTTTTAGCGGAAATATATCGTTATCAACATTGTGTTGACTACGATTCAACCTTTTACCTGTTGCCACGGTAAATCCATTTGGATAAAGCTTGCTAAGCTGTGTGTTTCATTTATGAAATATGACAGCTTACGGGAAAATCTATTTCCTGAAAAGGAAACCTTTAGGAGGATGTTTACAACATCCTGTCGGTTTTGTCGTACCATAACAAGCAAACATGGTTTGCAGGTTATTCGATCCATGTTTGGATTGAAGCAAGCATTAGGTTATTGGAATTATTGTTTTGATGTGATCATAATAGCTTATGATTTAATTCAAAACGAAATGATTCTTGTGTATATTAGGAGGTTAGTGGGAGCGCACTGACAGTGGTTGTCCTATAAATAATGATAACATGTCATTTCTTGGAAATGATTTTCCCATAATAACAATCGGTGAAAGCTTGGCTTTCGAGAAAATTCTCCGAGAAACCGTACATTGAAAAATTTACATTACCTGGTGTCTCATACGTTTTGAGCATATGAAGTCACAAACAGGCCAATCCAAGTGATAGTCACTGGATTGATGTTAAGAACATCCGTTAGTATCTTAGAGAACTAAGGATGATGTCTTAATCTGTGGAGAAGGAGAACTTGAAGTGACTGGGATCACTACTGCAAGTTTCCTAAACTGATATAATGACTACAAGTCACAAAACGGTACTATACAGTTTGAATAACAGAACAGTGAGCTGGAAATCTTCCAAGCAAGATACTGTTACCGTATAAGCAACAAATGTGGGTTATTGCTGCTGCTGAGGCGGCAAAAGAAGCCTTCTGGGTCGATAAACAAATCTAATTAGATTGGATATAATTTTGTTAGCATCTGAGCTAGGCGTCAGCACAGGCTAAAGAATTAATGGTCTCATCAACGATACAGATACATACTTCGATATTCATCTGATTCGTTCGGATCATACATCGTGGCGATGTGATGATCGAATAAATCGCATCAGACGATAATCATGCAAATCCGCTGACGAATGCTTTTTCTCAGCAGTTTGAGCCAACCGTACATAGTTCGGGTGTCAAGCACTCGAGTGACTGGCTATAGGCCAAGTGGGAGATTTTTGGACAATTATGACCCATATCGTCACTATTTGTACAGATCATGGTGTTGTTGTACAAATTAACTATGTGACAAAGGAGATTGCACTCTTATCATTTGTGATTAGATCACCTAGATGTATAAATGATGAGAGGTCCCTATGATTTGTTCCAGGACGGAGAATGATATGAGACAGTATCAGTCCACGAAGGATAAATCATTAAATATCCCTAGTCAGAGTATTATCGAGATTGGACATCAATAAATACGTAAAAGACTAGTGTTACACTTGTGCGCGTTGTGAGGGCACAACGACATAGTTCTCATATATTTGGGTATAGGATACTCATGCAAGTGTAATAGGAGGTTGTGTTTTACCGATGGTACGGGAAACAGCTTCGCTCTGGATAGACCCCCTCGGAATTCCATTGGTAGTATGACTATGTGTCTATGGAAGTCCAAAATCAGGGTAGGTGTATTTGGTCTTAACCTGAGACTTGCACCGCTAATACTTGCGACAATCAATATACTTTGGTTGAGATCGTCCAGGGCTTTAACAGGTTTGTTGTACGCCACTACTAGGCATATTGAGAATCGTAGTGTGTTGGGTGTGATGTCAAGATGGAAGTGTCACTCCAGTCATATGGAGATGATGGTCACGAAGGATACGGGACTGGTTCCTAAATGCTGCAGCTATCGGGATAAATGACAAAGTCATGTTTATCCGATTATAGAGACTAGTCACCAGACATCCGATATATGCTTCGCACGGGGCAGACACAATTCCAGCCCCAGGCCTAGCACGTGATCATTTGATACTGGACAGAAATATGCAATACTACGTATACTACGCCTGATATAGATCATTTATTCCTGTAAGGATATTTCTGGAGAATTGGGTAGGCATGGCGCTTTGCTAGAGGCCAACATTGTCTTGTAAATCGGTATAAACGTAGTACGAGGTACTTACGTGTTCGGATAGTCCGACGACCGAATTTACTGCCAACATATCCGGGTATCTCATGGGTCGCTTCCCAAATATTCACCGATGACGTATAACTCGCACTCTATATTAATCTGGGATTAATTAGAACAGAGAGAAAATTAATCTGGTATTAATTGCGGAGATATTTTATCTGTGATAAAATATCAATTAAAGAGAGATAATGATTAATTAATATATTCGATATATTAAACGAAATTGGATTTCGACGCAGAATTAAAATTAGATTTTAATTCGGGCGAACGAATTAATTTAGAATTAATTCGTTCGCGACGTGAATAGTGACTTTGCTAGGCGTAATCATTTAATTACGACGCAACGGAAAATTCGTTAATTTGGAATTAGCGAACCCGAGCCCGAGATTATTTGCGAGCGCATTCGCATTTCGAATTTGAGTGCGGCACGCAAGTCATATCAAGCGTCAAATCGTTAGTCGCATCTAGCGTCACATCAAGCGTCACTCATGTACTTTGAGTGATGTGACACTTGATTGATTGATGTGATTTGATTGATTGATTGTAGTTGTTGGAATGGTTGTTGAGCATTTACCATTTGACTTTTTGGAAGCCAAAAAGTGGTAATTCATTTAATTATTTTTTGGAAAAATATATAAGTGTATTAGATACACTTTTCAACATAATCTAACACAATTCTCTCTTCCTCTCATCTCTCTCATCTCACGCCCAAGGGGCTCCAAATAGCTCACTGGTTTTGACAAAAAACGTGAGCAGTGGGAAGCACTAGAGTGTGATTTTGTGGCAAAATCACAAGTGCTAGCACACTTACGAGACATGCGAAGGTGATAGGGAAGTCCACCCATGAGCTGGGAACCATTCAACGAAGCTTGGAGCTTGACGAATGACCAAAATGGAGGCCAAACCAGTGAGCACTCACAGCTCACTGCCGAATGCAGTGAAGGCAGAATCTGAAATTTTTGTTGCCTCTGCGTCGCTCAACCGATCGATGTAAGTATTCCGCAACTTCTTCGATATGTATTCGCACTTGATTCATGCTTATTATTGATCTTGGGACCTTAATAGAAACCAACAACATATCGGGCGGAGGTAGCCATAATTGTAACTTAATCTTAATGAATTCAGATAACTTGGTTAATATATGAATATGATTAATTGGGTTACACTGGGTATTTGCATCTGACCATCGGAAGAGGCTTTTGCATAATTTCGTGTTACAGATTAGTAAACCAATATATTGCACAAATATGAGATAACCACTTTATCTTTAAAAGATATTGAAATGATTCACAACCGTAATATAGTTTTTTAATATTGATTTTTCATGTAATTTACTTTCGCACTGTTTTATTTACTTGTTTTCAGACAAAAATTACCATCCAATCAACAATCAATCTATTAGATACTCGTAAACATTTAACGTCATAAATTAATAGCTAAGGTATTAAGTCCTCGTGGGATCGATACATTTTATACTACTTGAGCGATACGTGCGCTTACGTTACGTGAGTGATTTCACCGATCACTAGGCTTTATAATGACAGACCTGGCTCAAGCCCTGGCCTTGACTTAAAAATAAAAAAAAAAATAAAAATTAATTGTTAATTCCCAGATTTTTATTTTTTGGTTTATACATGTCTTTTAGGAATTGATAATCTATTGTTAACTTCTTTAATATGTTTTAATATGTAAAAGTTGAATTATTACTGATTTTGATTATAAAAAAAAATCAGAACATGAAAAACCCGAACTTGAGACGGGCAGAGCCGGCCCCGCCCTATAACCTTTCCCGCCAACCCTAACGTTAAAGAGATGATTGTGGCATTAAGAGCTTGTATTTATTAATAATTTAAGTGATGGAAAATATTTTTATTTTTTTTTTATAATTATTTTATTCTTTTTTCTGAAACTAGCATCCTCATTATATCAAGAAAGAAACTCAAAAGAAACAAAATAAGTGAGATGAGAAATCTTCCACCTACACACAAAATTCAACAATATGAAAAGATGTTATAAATTATCAATTTTCTATTTGATGTAGTGAAAATTAACAACCTTTTTAATTTATGATGGAAAAATGTTAATTTAAATAATGTTATAATTTTTTAAAAAATGTTTTCTCTTGAAATGGGATAATTTCCCTAATATTTAATTATTCCTCCTTCCAGCAACCACAATTATGTCAATTGTCAGAAATGACGAAGGCTAAATGACACGTAGCCAACAAATTCTTTGATATTTTAGACAACAAAAATGATACATCCATGAAAAGGGGACGTCTACCATACCCAGACATACCCCTGGGTTACTGACCGTTGGATCATTTACATTGATCCAACGGTCAGCAAAAGTCCTCATTCTAAAAAAAAAAAGTAAAAAAAAACCAATGGAAAAACCGGATAAACCGGTTTCAATTACAGCTCATCTCTTTCATCTTTTTCAACTCTTCATCTTTCTCATCTCTCTCAAAACACCTCTGTCTTTCATCTCTCTCACACACCTCACGATTTCTCTCCATCTCACAGAACTCTCACAGCAAACCCAAAATCATCTGGTTTCAATTACAGCTTCATCTTTCATCTCTTTCTCTTCAACTCTTCATCTTTCTCATCTCTCTCAAAACTCTTCACCTCTGTCTTTCATCTCTCACAAACACCTCACGATCTTCCTCCCTATCTCACAGAACTCTCACAGCAAACCAAAAATCGCCTTAAATTTGTGCCAGTTCACTGTTTCAGACGCGTTTTATCGATTGGCTTCTCCGGTGTGCCCTAAATTTGTGCCCTAAATTCTCTTCAAAACTCTTGAGTCTCATCACTCGCACTCTCACTTTCACGATCTCTTAAATTTGTACCCTAAAAGCGCCTTACACTAACGCCGGCGCTGTTTTACAGGTGCTGCTTCTCCGTTGCTGTTCAACGCTGTCGTACGTTGGTGGAATTTGTGTGATTGGTAAATCTTGTTTCGAATATTGCATGCAAGTTGTGTTTTTTGCATTATTTTTACCTACTCTCAATTGTAAGTGTTGATAAGAAAATAGAATTTCAAGTATGCATAGGTCCACTGTTAACGCAAAAATGGGAACAATCAAATAGTAGGCTCAATAAAGTGGTGATTTGGATATTTTGACTTGATCTGGACTCAAAAAAAAAGTAATGAAACGAAAAGGAAAAAAGTATTAATAATTGTCTAAACTAAACCTTGGCCAACAAACTGAGTGTTATGCAGGAGCACAGTAGGTCGTAGTTACTTCTAGTTTGTGGAGTGCTCTATTTTTGGAGTATTAGCAACTTAATTGGTTTGTTATAGTTAATAAAGTTACCATATAATCTTTGTTTATTTGAAAGTCTGTTTATACATTGCCATTTTGGACCTATAATGCCATAGACACATATTTACAAAAATGGTCTGAGAAATATTGAGGCTTTATTTAGTTTGTGAGTTTTTCATGATTTAATTTGGTTAAAGTCAGTGTTGTAGACTGTGATGTGCATGAACATGTCTGATGTGCAATGGTAGATTGCTGTAGGTAAGCTGCCATATTCCTAGTTCACTTTTGATTTGAACCTATTATCTTTGTGGTCATGTGATTTGAAGTAGAGTGTTGTTTTTTATTTAGTTCTAAGAAGTGATTATTTGAATAGTTTTGCTTCATGATAAAGAACTGAACACTAGTCATATCAGCACAATTGTAGTTTTTATGAAAATTGTATTGTCGATATCATTGGAGCATCACAGGCTTTTAGTGCTCGCAATCTTGAATGCTTTTTTTGTTCTATGGTATGCATTGCCCTACATGGGAAATTTTTTTCAATGAACTGCAAAGGAAGAGAAAATAAACCATATGCGGTAAAGAAGGCAGCTGTGGACTTTCATATTGGAGGTTTCATTGCTAAGTGGTTGTCGATTGCGTAAATATCAATAAGTTTGGGAACATGCATTGGATTAGTTAAATATTTTATATGGTGTGTGTATGAATGTGGTGATCATGTTATGCATGAATAATCTTGGCTTAATTAAATTTTGGCTTGAGAGTAATCTATAAGTTTTGTTAATTTAATTTAAATCACTTATATTCTAACCTAACCTAACCTTTGATCTTCATAATTCCAATAGAAGATATAAAACATATCTTATTTAAAATAAATTAGCCTTTGATCTTCGTGGTTGTCAAGCTTTTTTCCAACTTTATATTAATTTACTTATCATTGTTGATGTATTCGTAATCCATCATCTCTGTCATTGGTTGTAAACATCATGGCTAAACAAAAGAGGATTGAAACAAATGAACAACCTCATGGACCGGGCAAGCACGCATGGTGCTACTATTAGTAAGTTACTAGTTAACCAAATAGTGTCAATAGTTAATAAGTTTATTGATGATGTTCATATAAAATTAATTTGACTTGTCTCGACAGCAAGTCTGAAGCAAAGCGGCTGAAAAAAGAAGGTCTTAAAATGACCAAAGAGGTTCTTGGTTGCTCTGTTTGGTTACAAGTTTTTGGTGTTTATTTCCTGCTACTTGATAATCTATCAACATCATTTGATTTTCTTTTGCTGCTGAAATATTTGTATGTTAAGCAACACTATTGTAGTTACCATCATGACGAGTAAAAACATGACATGTAGAAAATAAACTATGTTTTGAGTGTTTTTGGTACATATACTGACTAGTTTGCTTATTTTATATCATTTGGAGCAGCATGACTCCCAGGAAGCAAGAGTGACAATAGCACTGCAACTGATTGACTCTCCATTGAATGATAAACGTGATGAGGTCTTAAAGTTAGCAATGGGAGAGTATAACACACAACAGCAGCTGATTTCAATGCAAACACCAAGAGGGAAACCTCCGAAGTTATCAGTAAGAATCGAAAAAACATAAAAAGAAAGGTCGTTTACGGAGAAATGCTTAATGTATGCGTTACTAAAATAGTTAATTATGTAGTGAATGCATTTTGTATATCTTTTGAAACTGTGAAATGTAGTTGAATGCATTTTCTACATCTTTTGAACAATTCATTAATATGCAGCTTAATGCATTTTGTATAATGAGAAACTGTTAAATGTAGCTAGAAATCACTGGATGAGTGTTGCGATGTTGTAAATGCACCAGTGCATGATGAATTGAGGTATTTGGGCGATTGTTTTTTGGTCATCAGTTTAGACTTTTTTTGACTTTATTATTTTATCTGTTTTTTACTGCTGTTTTGTTAACTGTTTTGGGGGCTTTTTTCTGAGCTGTTTTGGATGTATGTAATAATCATGGGCTGGTCTGCATGGGTATTTGGGCGTGTTCAGGGGCTGGTCTGTGGGCTGTTATGGGCGTGGCTTCGGACGTTATTTGTGAAGGGTGTGCATGATGAATTGGGGCATTATTTTTTGGTCATCAGTTTAGCTTTTGTTGTAAGCATCTATCAACAGCATTAGCCATTAAACAATTGATTGCATTAAACAATTTGGTGAACAACTTCCGTGTAAGCATGCTCTCTTCTGACCGAAAATGGTTCCAAAAAAAATCACTGAACCTTCCATGCTCTGTCCGAAAATGGTTCCAAAAACATTCACTGAACCTCCCATGCTCTGACCGAAAATGGTTCCTAAATTTTATGAAAACCTAGTTAACAATCCAGTAAAAAAATTAAATCATTCCAAAAAAATTATACATAAACTCAGGTGCAATAAAAAAATTTCCAAAAGTATGATACATTTGCCATTACAACATTCAAAAATACTGTGAATAGGTTCCAAAAAAATTGCCAATATAACATTCAAAAGCACTGTGAATAGGTTCCAAAAAAATTACCATTACAACATCCATCATGCTTATTACGTACTAATTACAACAAAAGAAATGTCATCCAATAACGAAATAAAAGACTACATGGAGTAAGGCCATCATGTGCAGTTAATCTTTGTACAAATAATTTCTTTTTTGAATGAAATAATTTTTCTAGTTATTTCGGTCGGTTACGGATAGCCGAGTTTTCGATTGGTTTATGATATGGATACATGTTATCCAAAATTGGTAAACATGTAACAAAACCAATAAATTTGAAACTTAAGTTCATAGTAAATAAATGTGTGATTAACAAAAATATTAAGTAGTTATAAAAAAACTATAACATTAAGAGAATTCTATTTCATTCTCATTAACTTTAGTAATTATCCTAAGTAAATAATTGATTAATTTTTCAAACTTTATTATATTTCTTTTTCTTTTTTTCAATATTTCGGTTATTTTGGTCAGCTACAGATAGCAACATTTACATATGTAATTATGAGCGTTGAATATGCAACTTCCACCAATAAACATGCAATTTTGACCAATAAATATGCAAATTTGGAAGATGAAACTTTTAGCAATAAACATGCAAAACAAGACCATTGGAAAATTGAAAATCACACATGCAACTATGAGCGTTAAATATGCAACTTCGACCATTAAACATGCAACTTTGACCAATAAATATGCAAATTTGGAAGATGAAACTTTTAGCAATAAACATGCAAAACGAGACCATTGGAAAATTGAAAATCACACATGCAACTATGAGCGTTGAATATGCAACTTCGACCATTAAACATGCAACTTTGACCAATAAATATGCAAATTTGGAAGATGAAACTTTTAGCAATTGTACGTGCCAAATTTGGGCCATGGGCAAAATTGTCTTTCCAAATCGAACCCAATATCATGTAAGGCCCATGGACAGAAATGCTGAATACTGGAAAGCCTAAGGTAAAGCCCAAGAAAAACCTTATTCCACTCGCGGATAAAGGATCCGCCAAATCTTTACCAAACATTTTCCACTCACCCTAAATATAATTGTATTGCTCCACTCTAATCATTAAATAAATATATCTTAGCATATAGTGGGTTTATGCCAACTGCTAAAGGCAATCATTTGCACTTACAAATAGCAGCGTAAATCAAGATATAAGGGGGGCTCGGAAACGAAGCCTACGAAGCTTCTTCTTCCTCTCTATTCTTTTAGCTTTATATTTCCTAACCAAATTTCTTCGCCCTCACGGCCATCCAGAGAAAGTTAAGGTAATATCAAACCTTACTTTCACATATTTACCTATTCACTGCTCATTTCATACTACTGACTTGAGCGTCGGAGTGCCCCCGGCATCCACCACACCGGTGGGGAGTCTCCTCCCGCTCACTCTACCTTTGTTTTGCAGGATCGCTGATGCCCCCAACCTACAAATTCTGATTGTGGACCTCGGCCGAAATCCAGCGTCCACAATTTGGCGCCCACCGTGGGGCCTTAGCGATTCATAGCCAGCAAAGACCCCCTCAGTCTACAATCTTAACAAACAGACACCAGATCCTGAGCATTCGAGAATATGGCAAGTGAAAATTCACCATCAAATGACCATTCATTTAATCACCAAAGAAACCATCACATTTCCTCAGCCGACCTATCACGACAAGACACATATTCCATGGAAATGTTGGAGTAATCTTCTCCAGTCTACCTATAATCAAACTACCAATAAAGAAAATCCAAATCGAGATAACTTCAACATTATTTCCCTATAAATCATCAGCTCCAAAAGACGTGGGAGAATAGCCATATTCGTCATACGACAGAGATGAATTCCAATCTTCTTCATATAATATGAAAGGTGTGTCATCTGCTTCACGCAATGCAAAAAGGATTGTTATCTCCTCCCGATGACGTGAAATGATTGTCATCTCCTCCAGTCTACAAGAAAAGTTTTTCATCTCCTCCAGACTACATGAAAACCCACTGTCTAAGCCAATTATGGTCTCTTACACAAGAAAGAAGCTGGACACAACCACTGTTTACATGCGTAGTTGCCAGTCCACACTTGCATGAAGTACTCTGCCATATGTAGTCCATAGTCGTACGCAGATCGCAAAAAAATCAAGCTACAAAAAAAAAAAAAAAATCGGCGTGATAAAAAAAAAAAAAAAAAATCTGCGTGATAAAAAAAAAAAAAAAAATCGGCGTGATAAAAAAAAAAAGAAAGAAATCGGCATGACAAAAAAAAAAGAGAAGAAATTGGCGTGATTAAAAAAAAAAAAAAAAAAAAAAAAAAAAAACTTTGCCCAAAATAAGAAAAAGAGGAAAGCAATTTGGGCCCATATTTGCTTTGTTGTGTGACTAAAGAAGAGGGAATTGTGCATTTGGCAGAGAGAGAATATTAAAAAGAAAGCAAAGAAGATTTTGACCAAAAGAAGAAAACAAGGTGGGGCCAGTTTGAAAAGAAAAAGTGAAGTAATGAAAGAAGAAAAGAAAAAAGCAGCCCCATAAATTTGACTAAAACAAGAATAGTGTGTGGGTCATGTACAAATCATATTTTAGTTCTCAAACTTTGTTCATTTTAAAAACAAAAGTCTGCAACCAAGCAGCTGGCATCTACTGCCACACACCACATTTCCCATACTACCACACACCAAACGCATACTACAAAAGCCAAACACCTTCTGCCACCACACAAAAGCCACTCCATGTGCAGCCATCATTTGACACTACAAACATATATGAATATCACTTTTGTAGCATGAAATCAGAGCTAATTAACAAAACTACATGCTACAAAACTCAAGCTTTGTAAATTCAATTTTAGCACACAGTCCATTCGACTAAACTACATACAAAAAGCAAGAGCCCACTTGCCAGACGACAACAACCCACATGCAATACAGATGTATGAAGCCAGCCCAGATGCGCAAGCCATGATCAGTCCATCCAAAGAAGCGAGCTGGTCAAGCGCAGATGGCCCATTCGCCAAACAGACAAAATAATAGCATAAGTTACGTGAAGTTGGCCCACTTGGTGAAAACCTAGTTATTGTATTCAAGCTTGACTAGTGCATGGGACACCTAGCACAAAGCTGTCAAAGTCATGTGGTCCCTAATCAAATAAGGAGCCATGTGCTGGTAAGTTGTCAAAAGCCACTCTACACGGTGTATAAAAAAAATAAAAATAAATAAAGGATTGGCACTAGGAGAATGTGCCACTCTACAAAACAAAAATGAAGGCTTGCCACTAGAGGAATGTGTCATTCGACACAACACGGGCTTGAAGGAAAGATTCTATTTGATACAACAAAACCAAGAATAATTGAACATGCTTGCCGAATAGAGTTCTTCCTATATTCCAAACAATTTTAAATTCAGGAACACTGGTAGTATCATCTCATGTGGTCTCACTCGACATGTATGGGATGATAAAACATCTTGTTCATTCGATTCCCAAACAAGGTGGATGACCATCAACTTCAGGCTACATGGAAAAATCCATCTCTCATAAACTACTTGGAATGATTATCAACTCCTCCAGACTAAATCAAAGGTTAGTCATCATCTTCATGCTACTTTGATTTATTATTGCCAGCTCCATACTACATAGGGAATCTTTTATCATTCCTAGTAGAATGAAAAAACTTTCTTGGATCTCCTTTAGGTCCAATCGACTAATCTTTATCAAGTTAGGTAGTATGAAAATTCTTTTGGACTTTCATAAAGTCAATTTGTCCCAATCGACATCTACATATGTAGCTTGGGACTTGTTGTGGATCCTTTGTGTGTATGGCTTCGAGCTTGATATGTGTCTCATTCGACATCCACATGTGTGTAGCTTGGGACTTGTTGTGGATCCTATGTGTGTATGGCTTGATGCTTTATGTTTGTCACATTCGACATCCACATGTGTGTAGTTTGGGACTTGTTGTGGATCCTATGTGTGTATGGCTTGATGCTTTATGTTTGTCACATTCGACATCCACATGTGTGTAGCTTGGGACTTGTTGTGGATCCTTTGTGTGTATGGCTTCGAGCTTGATATGTGTCTCATTCGACATCCACATGTGTGTCGTATGGGAATTATTATAGTTACAACACTTGCATGTCATGAGATGTGATATAAATCCCAGTCGACATCATCTAATACGTAACTTGGGAATTATTATAGTTACAACACTTGCATGTCTTGAGATGTGATATAAATCCCAGTCGACATCATCTAGTACGTAACTTGGGAATTATTATAGTTACAACACTTGCATGTCATGAGATGTGATATAAATCCCAGTCGACATCATCTAGTACGTAGCTTGGGAATTATTATAATTACAACACTTGCATGTCTTGAGATGTGATATAAATCCCAGTCGACGTCATCTAGTACGTAACTTGGGAATTATTTTAGTTACAACACTTGCATGTCTTGAGATGTGATATAAATCCCAGTCGACACCATCTAGTATGTAGCTTGGGAATTGTCATGTACTACTACATTTGCATGTCTTGATACATGATATGAATCACAGTCGACATCAGTTAATATGTAGCTTGGAATTATCATAGATATTATTATGCATGTATGACTTGAGACTTGATTTCCACATCTACACGCCTATAGCTTGGAACTTGTTAATGACCTCATTCGACACTATACCCATACATCCTAACCTTCATCGGGTTCAGTCGACTGGGAACATTCCCCATGGCTCATGTAGAGTCAACATATGACCTTCATCTGGTCAAGAAAAAATTGAAAACTCCCCTGGTCTTTGACCAGTAGTATGGAGATTATCATGAACCTTCGTCTGGTTCAGTCGACTGGGAACATTCCCCATGGCTCATGTAGAGTCAACATACGACCTTCATCTGGTCTAGAAAAATTTGAAAAATCCCCTGGTCTTTGACCAGTAGTATGGAGATTGTCCTGACCTTCATCTGGTTCAGTCGACTGGGAACATTCCCCATGGTTCATGTAGATTCAAATGGAAGACCTGAACCTTCATCTGGTTCAGTCAACTGGGAACATTCCCCATGGCTCATGTAGAGTCAAATGGAAGACCTGAACCTTCATCTGGTTCAGTCAACTGGGAACATTCCCCATTGGCTCATGTAGAGTCAAGTCGTAGATCTGGCCTTCATCTGGTCAGACGACATTGTAGATTCCCTTGGTCATTGACTAGTAGTATGGAGATTATCCGGACATTCACCAGGTTCAGTCGACTGGGGACATCCCTCATGGCTCATAAAGAGTCAATTGATTATCCTGACCTTCATCTGGTTCAGTCGACTGGGGACATCCCCCATGGCTCATAAAGAGTCAATTGTTTATCCTGATCTTCATCTGGATCAGTCGACTGGGGATATCCCCCATGGCTCATGTTGAGTCAACATAAGACCTTCATCTGGTCTATAAAAATTTGAAGACTCCACTGGTCATTGACTAGTAGTATGGAGATTATCCTGACCTTCACCAGGTTCAGTCGACTGGGGACATCCCCCATAACTCATGTAGAGTCAATGTAAGACTTGGCCTTCATTTGGTCCAGAAGACATTGTAAACTCCATGATCCTTTGACCCGCAATATGGGGATTATCATGACCTTCATCTTGATCAGTCGACTGGGGACATCCCCCATAAATTCACGTCGAGTCATTTGAAGATATGAACCTCCTACAGTTCATACGACAATGTCAAGTGGAATATACTCCTGAACCGTCTTATGGTTCAGTCGACTGGGGACATTCCCCATGACTTATGTCGGGACAAGTTGAAGGCTTGGACTACTCATAGTCCAGACGACATTAAATTCACTTTGTCGTACGAAATATGAACTATGCACTCTTGACAGGTACTCTTACATCTTGTTTCATTCGACATGAATAGAAATACTCTCCAAATCAAGGACTTCTTGACTTAGAGAGTAGGGGACAAACTGTACGTGCCAAATTTGGGCCATGGGCAAAATTGTCTTTCCAAATCGAACCCAATATCATGTAAGGCCCATGGACAGAAATGCTGAATACTGGAAAGCCTAAGGTAAAGCCCAAGAAAACCCTTATTCCACTCGCGGATAAAGGATCCGCCAAATCTTTACCAAACATTTTCCACTCACCCTAAATATAATTGTATTGCTCCACTCTAATCATTAAATAAATATATCTTAGCATATAGTGGGTTTATGCCAACTGCTAAAGGCAATCATTTGCACTTATAAATAGCAGCGTAAATCAAGATATAAGGGGGGCTCGGAAACGAAGCCTACGAAGCTTCTTCTTCCTCTCTATTCTTTTAGCTTTATATTTCCTAACCAAATTTCTTCGCCCTCACGGCCATCCAGAGAAAGTTAAGGTAATATCAAACCTTACTTTCACATATTTACCTATTCACTGCTCATTTCATACTACTGACTTGAGCGTCGGAGTGCCCCCGGCATCCACCACACCGGTGGGGAGTCTCCTCCCGCTCACTCTACCTTTGTTTTGCAGGATCGCTGATGCCCCCAACCTACAAATTCTGATTGTGGACCTCGGCCGAAATCCAGCGTCCACAGCAATAAACATGCAAAACGAGACCATTGGAAAATTGAAAATCACACATGCAACTATGAGCGTTGAATATGCAACTTCGACCATTAAACATGCAACTTTGACCAATAAATATGCAAATTTGGAAGATGAAACTTTTAGCAATAAACATGCAAAACGAGACCATTGGAAAATTGAAAATCACACATGCAACTATGAGCGTTGAATATGCAACTTCGACCATTAAACATGCAACTTTGACCAATAAATATGCAAATTTGGAAGATGAAACTTTTAGCAATAAACATGCAAAACGAGACCATTGGAAAATTGAAAATCACACATGCAACTATGAGCGTTGAATATGCAACTTTGACCATTAAACATGCAACTTTGACAAATAAATATGCAAATTTGGAAGATTAAACTTTTAGCAATAAACATGCAAACTGAGACCATTGAACATGAAACTTTAGCAATAACATGCAATTGGTTCTGCCTCGAAAATCACACATGCAACTATGAGCGTTGAATATGCAACTTCGACCAGTACACATGCAACTTTGACCAATAAATATGCAATATTTGGAAGATGAAACTTTTAGCAATAAACATGCAAAACGAGACCATTGAACATGAAACTTTAGCAATAACATGCAATTGCTTCTGCCTCGAAAATCACACCTGCAACTATGAGCGTTGAATATGCAACTTCCACCATTAACATGCAACTTTGACCAATAAATATGCAATATTTGGAAGATGAAACTTTTAGCAATAAACATGCAAACCGAGACCATTGAACATGAAACTTTAGCAATAACATGCAATTGCTTCTGCCTCGAAAATCACACCTGCAACTATGAGCGTTGAATATGCAACTTCGACCAGTACACATGCAACTTTGACCAATAAATATGCAATATTTGGAAGATGAAACTTTTAGCAATAAACATGCAAAACGAGACCATTGAACATGAAACTTTAGCAATAACATGCAATTGCTTCTGCCTCGAAAATCACACTTGCAACTATGAGCGTTGAATATGAAACTTCCACCATTAAACATGCAACTTTGACCAATAAATATGCAATATTTCGAAGATGAAACTTTTAGCAATAAACTGTTAGACAAAATGACCCATAGCGTCACTATTTGCACAGATCATTGTGTTGTTGTAGCAAATTAACTATGTGACAAAGAAATTGCACTCTCATCATTTGTGATCAGATCACCATAGATATATAAATGAAGAGAGGTCCCTATGATTAGTTCCTGGATTGAGATGATATGAGACAGTATCAGTCCGCGAAGGATTAATCATTAAATATCCCTAGCCGTAGTATTATCGAGACTGACACATCGATATGCGGAATAGGCTAGTATTGCACTTGTGCGCGTTGTGAGGGCACAACGGCATAGTTCTCATATATATAAGTATTGGATACTTATGCAAGTGCGATAGGAGGTCGTGTTTCACCGATGGTACGGGAAACAGCTTCGCTCTGGATAGACCCTTCGGAATCCCATTGGTATTATGACTAGGTGTATATGGGAGGCCGAAATCAAGGTAGGTGTGTATAGTCTTAACCTGAGACTTACATCGCTAATACTTACGACAATCGGTAAACTTTGGTTTGGTGGTTGGGGGATCTTAACTGGTTCTGTGTTCACCACTTCTGGGTTTATCAGAGAGTCGTAGTGTATTGGATGTGATGTCGAGACGGAAGTATCACTCCAGTCATAATGGAGATGATGTCACGCAGGATACGGTATTAGTGCTCTTTTAGTGATGCGCATCCAATCGGGATATTATGACCAGGTCATGAATATCCGATTATAGAGACTAGTTACCAGACATCCGATATGTGTTTCGGACGGGGCAGACACTTATCCAGCCCCAGCCCTAGCACGTGACCATCCGATACTGGGCCGATATGCACAATACATTTGTATACTACGCTTGATACAGATCTTAATATCCTTAGAGGATATGTCCGGAGAATTGGGCAGACTTGGTGCTTTGCTAGGAGTCGACCTTGTCTCGTAAATCGGTAGAACGTAGTACTTGGTACGTACGTGATTCGGATACTCCGACGACCGTATTTGCTGCCAACTTATCCGGAGATCTCATGGGTCGCTTCCCGATAATCCACCGATGACGCACAACTTGCACTCTTGAATAATCTGGGATTAAACAGAAGAGAGAGAATTAATCTAGGATTAATTACGGAGATATTTTATCTGGGATAAAATATCGTCTAGAGAGAGATAACGATTAATTTGGAATTAATCGGTAAATTAATATATTCGATATATTATACGAAATTAGATTTCGACGCGTAATTAAAATTAGATTTTAATTCGGGCAAACGAGTTCGTTTGGAATTAATTCGTTAGCGACGTCAAATTATTCGATTGAATTAACGTCGCGACGTAAGCTCGGTATTTCGGAAATATCGAACCCGAACGCGTGAGTGCACGTGGGCCCACTTTCATTGGGAAACGTGTGGGGCCCACATGACACATGTCAAGATATGCATTAACTTTGACACATGTCATATTATGCTTATTTGACACTCTAATGCTTTGCATGGAGATTGTGTACAATGCACTCAATGGTATTGCATGGAAATGAAGTGTTTGACACTCTAAGCCTTTGCATGAATTTGTGTCATAAGTTTATTATTAATTTAATAAATTATGGCATAAATATAAATTGATTTTTGGTAAATCATTTTAATTAACAAACCATTACACAATTTTCTCTCATTTCTCTCTTCTCTCATTTCTCTCTTCTCTCTCACGGCAACACAAGGGAGTGTTCACTGGTTTGGAACCAGTTTGGGCGTGAGTTAAAGGGAAGCAAGAGTGGTTTCTCATGGTGAGAAATCAAGTGCTAGCACACTACAAGTCTTGCGAAGGTGGTAGGGAGGTTCGACCATGAGACGGGATCCATCCGACGAAGCTTTGAGCTCCGTTTCCATCTCAAATTTCTGTTTTTGGAGGCAGTGGACTGCATGCAGTGGAGCTCAAAGGCAGTACGTTTTTGGGCTTGATTCATCTTCAAATCGACATAACCGATCAATGTGAGTATTCCGCTACCTCCGTTGATGTATTCATGCATGTTTCATGTCTTGTTATTGATCTTGGGACCTTAGATTAAACCAACAATGGCATCATGAGCTAAAGTTGCAAGCATGAAATTTGTAGGGCTTAAAAATTTGGGTAAATGTTTGTTGAGCATGATTTGAATGAATTGTTTGTTTGAGTATGCTTATAACATTTTAAATTCATTTTGGTTGGACTAATTTGATGAAAATAGATTTGGAATTATTTTCCCCAAACTTGTCACCTTGGCCGAATGTATATTGATTTTGAATCATTGGAATTTTGTTGATTTTGATTCATTGGATGAGTTAAAATCATGTAGGATGATGTTAATTTAATGTCAATTGGATTGTACTTTGAATTGAACATAAACCCTAAATTCCATACCTTGGCCGAATGTGAAATGCCCTAAATGTCTTGGTATATTTTGATTTTATGAACATTGGATGTGTATGAAATCATTCGGGAAGTTAATACGTTGTCGATTGTGTAATTAATCGGATTGAATTCAAATCGGACAAAATAACCTTCCTTGGCCGAGACTTAGCAAGCATGTTTATGGGTTTGATTTTTTTCATTATGTGTGTTGACATGTGATAATGAATTAAGCATGATTAATTGGACTAATTTGGTGCTTCGGAAATATCGATTTAGGTCATTAATCATCGTAATGCACTTTTGGTAATTAAATTGTGAAAATTGGATTTTTGGATTTAATTAATTGGGCCTAATTTTGGAAATTAGAATTTAAGTTGTAATTGGGCCTATTGGGCTTGATTTATCAAGTTTGGTTTAGGCCAAGTGGATTGGATCCAATTGGGCCCAAAACCTTAACCATAAAGCCCAATTGCGACTAATGAACCTTTAGTTTTAATTGGGCCTAATGGGCCGAAATTGATTTCTAAGGCATTTTGGGTGATCCCACTATTGGGCTTTGGTTGCCGAAGCCCATGCCTAAAGAAATTAATTGAAGCCCATTAGACTTAAATTAAATTGACGTTGGACGTTAATCGGACTTTGAGTCCCGACACGATTGAATTTGGAATTTAAATCGTAAAAGGTTTATTAATATAAAGTGCAATATTCAATTGGAATTGAATAGTGAATTAGTATTAAATACATGTTAAATTGGATTTAATTATGTAGTTTAATTTAATTCATGAATTCGTACTTTGAGTACTTATTCGCAAAAACGAGTTTGACTCGAACAAAATCAAATCGTTGTTTGAACATTGGATGATCACTTAATTATCAGATTAATTAATTTGATTAGATTGATTGATAGCATGCTTGTATGTGTGAATACATGGTTGTGTTGAATGAATAACGTATATCGGATGGATATTAGTCGGGTGGGCAATTTTGGAAATTGTTGTAATAAATTTGATTTATTAAATTGGACCTGCGTGTCCAGCCTTATCACCTTCTTTCTCTTTGTATTATCTTCTCACCTATTCCCCTCTATGTATATGAGGTTTCTTTAGAAGTGTAGTGTAACGGGTAGAAGTAGTACAAGTGCTAGCTTGAGTGAGAAAGAGAGAGATTTGATCTAGGATCAAGTGTAAAGTATCCATCCGCAATCGTTATTTTTTATTTCATACTCGCTTTATTATGTATTTAGAATGCATGTTTAAGGGTGTATTGATGAGACCTTAACAAAGATAATTAAAATTGGTAGCCAATTTGCATGCGAAAAACCTCAACATATATTAAGCAAATATCCTTCCATTGAATGATTCTTGTTCAAGATCCGAAGTTGGCATTGGTTTGTTTTTGACCAAAGTCAAGACCTTTGTCAATCTAGGATGTACTTGAATCATGAGAGTTTTGTTAGATATCGGTGTCTTGTCCAAATCGTGATTTTTATTGGCCAAAGTCAGATCACTTTTTGTCCAATGACATTGATTACGAAACTTTCCTCGTCAATGGGTCCCGCGTAACTGGAATCATTAGGTTTGTTTTTGGCCAAAGCCATGGCCTAGATGATTCAGAGGATAGGGTTAGGAAAATACATTGGATATATTGACATATATATTGTATATATGTTTCGGACTTGGATGTCCACCTAACCGGATCTAGGAATTGGATGAGATCCAATGATCTGTGAGATCTACCTAGTTAAATAACATAAGCTTTTTATTGCCAAAGTCAGGGTTGTGTGTTATTTAATGGGATCCTAGCCCACTAGGAAACACGGTTTCCCGAGTACTCCACAGAGGGTTAGAGGCTCGACGAAAAATAGTGGGAGGCAAGTATTGAATTTGCAACATTCGTTCAATTACTCGCTAAACACGCTCATTTATATTTTACTCGTCGTATTAATCAAAAGTATTAGTTGGACTATATATTTTATGTTGTTTTTTAAATATATAGTTGGACTATATACAAACTTATTCAA
>SKCR01020866.1:0-33674 GCA_019454045.1 Zanthoxylum bungeanum
GCCTAGGCAAATACCTCAAAACTCTTTACTCAAGGTTCCTCTAGTCAATTAGACTTAAGGATCCTCAAAATCAGTGGTTTACTCTTAAACTTTAGAGTTGCTCACTTATATAAACCCAAGAAATGAAAGGTTTGGTGCAAAAATTTGTAAAGAATTCATTGGGTTTATATAGGTGCTCCAAAGACAACAAAATTAATTAAGAATCCGATGTGGGATAAAAGCTAATTTAATCTTAGCCATTAGATCTTAATTTAGTGGTTTAATGAGATTATAAAACCCTAATAAGAGTTTGGGACGAATTGGAATTCAAAATAAATAACAAATAAAAAAAATTTACTATTCATATTACTATTCACATTTTATTTATTTATTTATTCCAATTTCCAAAGTGCCCCTATCGTCATTCACCAATCCCTAAGCCACTATGGAACCTCATAAATGATCTGTTCAATAATTAAACACATTGAACCATTTATGAACAATTCCTACAGTAATCATATATGCTGTTAAATTTGTATTATGCACTGTTAACCATTGATTTCGACTTTGTTGTGTGTGACCTTTTGGGTTCCCCTCAAGTTGGACATGAAATGAATCGTGATAATTTAATCGAACATAAATTATCCTCCGATCAGATGGTCGTTCGATTTCAATGACCAAGGTTGACATCTAGCAACATCCCAAGGCCCCCAAATGAGAAGGAAAGATATATACCCATTATGTATGCGATTTACATATGATACAGTCCATCGCCTCACTGTATCCCCACCTATTGACCTAGGGTATGGAAAGTGTCTTCCCATATGGTCAAAGGTATGATGTTGATAGTGTCATGAATCGTGCCAACCCAAGAATCTCACATGATTCTTCCGCTGCGGCCACAGTCTCAAGCACTGATCACACATATCAACCCGCAAACTGGAATACTACTCTTATAAGAAAATATTATCCGAGAGAGTGGCGATTCTCTATTGTATATTTACAAACTTCATGTGTTTCAACAAATGACCCAATCATACCCTTATGACCAGATCTTTTTGAACCGGGGAAGGAGAATGTCAAAGTTATTTGATCCACACATAAGATTGTAAAGACCTCATGTCTAAGGACTAGTCATATAATCGATGCATGAAAGTTCTCACAAACACATGGGATAAACACTCCATCTGAAAACTTTTGGTGGTCAGTTTGATGGACACGAGCAACTCATACATCCATGTGATACACCAAGCGGACGGATCTCCGCTAGTAGCCTATGAGATCGGCTACCCCACTTAAGGGTGGATCATATCATCATGCTAGTCTATCTGCTTTATGAACGCCCAGATTATTCACAAAAATATGACTAGGAACGTTTGAGATTAATGATTCTCATAAGGCGTGGAAGCCATCATCTTATTACTCCAAGGGCTTTATTACAGTGTTTGATGATTCATATATTTTATGTAAGATACATATAATAAATATTTCCATTTTATTAATTAATGAAAATATTACAAATACATGTACATATTGCCCATCCACAAGTTGGGTATAGGGCATATCCCTAACAACACCATCACCAGATGACAAATCAATCTGATATTTTAGACTTGGTATTATTTAACCAAAACATATTCAAATATCCAAAATATATTCAATATTACTAAAAACTATTAGATAATCTATCAAATTTAACAACGAAATACCAATGGTTATAATAAAAAAAATAGCAAGGGATTTACTAATGGAATTTCATTGGCAATTTTATGACGGATATATCTATCTCTATGACTCTCCATGATAATTTCCTAAAATATATTCTTTTCATGTGTATTTATCATTGATTTTCCTCTAAATTATTTTCTTGAATATGTTAAATGCAAAAATATTTATTGCTTTATTGTCTAGGATACACTATATGAACAACTGAGTAAAAAATAGTGAAAAATCCGAACTTTTCAATTTGCACTAGTGACTTTCTAATTTGTATAGCATTCAATATTTTGGCCATAACTTTTGCATACGATATCCAATTTAGGTGATTCAAATTGAATTGGAAAGAATCACAATTATCTACAACTTGGTTGTTAATCACAAAGACTGAGTTTGATACCTTCATGGCTAAAATCAAGCATGAAACTGACAACTATTCACTGTCATATTGTGTCATGACGCAAGTACCTTTTGGTCATGATGGAAATGTTATAAATGCAAAAAATTTGAAAATGAAAACTTAGTTATTATTATAAATATATAAGAGGAACTTCTAGGGTTGCATCACATACGATTTTAGGAGGAAAATAAGCCTCTTCTAAGGACAAAACACTCTCAAAACACAACAACCATTCAAGAACAATCAAGTACAAGAAGATCAAACTAGGATTAAGAAGAGAATATTGAAGAACTTAGAGATTGAAGATTGAAAACCATCATGATTTGTTTTCTTTATCCATTCTTCATTAATTCTTTGTTATTTATTATGTTTAACATTATGATTTTGTTTAATATCTTCATCATGAACTAGATCTTATTCTAGGATTCCAATAGAACCCAATATGAACTTTTATTAATTAAATCTCTTTTATGATTTATTTGTGACCTTCTAAATAAATTGTTTATCATTCTCTATGTTTAATGCTTTCTATTGCTTGATCAATGATATGATAATTGTGGTAAAACCTAAGGTACTTGGAAAATGAAATTTTGATTTAGCCTTGGGAATTGATAACACGTGATAGTATTCGTAGAATCAATTTTCATGCACGATAGAAATATACATGGAAGGTAAGCGCAGCCATAATTAGAAACTGATCATAATAAGTTTAGCTTAGATTAATTATCATATGAATATAGATAATTGAACTAAGTTAGGCGTTTATACTCGACTATTGGAAGAGACTTGTAGATAACTTCGTGTTCTACGTTAATAATTATTATAATTGATCAATTATAAAGAAAGGATAAAGATTAAAGGGATTATTATAGGGAAGTTGTGATCCTAGGTTCTTCTTACCTTGCTACTTTCTCTTGCTTAATTTTTTTTTTCCTTTTCTTTGGTTTAATAGTTAATACCTCATTCTTCAAAATCATTAATCTAAATAAGGTTAGGGTTGGTAAGAATTTAGTATTAAACATTCATAACAATTCCTCATAGGATCAATATTTTTATACTACTTGTGTGATATGTGCGCTTGTATGCTATATAAATTCGCGATCAAGTTTTTGAAGCCGTTATCTGGGATTTGTTTATTTTTGTTAGTATTAGAGTAATCAATCTTATTCTCAGTTGAATTTTTTATTACTTTTACTTTTTTTAAGGTGTTCCAAATAATGGAGTACCAACGGGCGATGGAAGTACATAAAGCTTTAAGAGATGATGCTACACCCTATATTGGTGAGATACAATCTAGTTTTCTGAAGCCTACTATACAAGTCAACAACTATCAGTGGATGTCAGAGAGAAGTAAAATAATGTATGCTTAAGTTTTTCAGACCACAATGATAAGTTATGAGATATGTAGGGAAGGCAACCACCCTAGTTATCATTGTAGTTTCAACTACAATCTAGGGTGGTAAAACCATCAGAACATTACATGGAACAATAATTATCATATCCCAGTATATCCGGGACATGACCAGCATGAGACGAACTTACCATCTTCATAACCCTTTAATATAAACATACATAATGTGATATCACATATGCACACATGTTAACCATGATTGACCCTGCACATGCATGACTTGAAAATGTGTTATAATACACAAATTCTGAGAGATATGCTTGCCTAATATGAAATATGTATAAAACATCTAGAGTGCTTAAAATATTTATACATATCATAACCATATTCGATACACCATGTGGCCTCATGGCATAGTACATAGAATTATACAAAAGTGGACCAATGACATCAGTGACCTTAAAACTGTAGCTGGCATCCATCTTCTTCATGTCGTCCTATTTAATAAAAAAGGGGTCCTCACCAAAAGAGTGTTATGATTGAGTCATGTAATCAAAAACTGAGTATCTGAGGGGGTAAGTTGTTGGTACGACTTAGTGAGTGAATACTGAAAGTGAAAACATAAAAAAATATTATAGCTAGCTAAAATGCTTGCAAATCTGAAATGACATATTCTTGGAAACATAATATCCGAAATCAAATCTCAATTTTGAAACACAAACATGGAAAAATCAAATAATGTCATATTTGTAACAAATGTCATGAAAATTCGCACCAGTATTGTGGCCTAGGGGCATGAGACCTACTTAACGGGACCTAGCACTCCGTAAGTATGGGGTCGTGTACATGAACATGAATAAACCTAATAGGGTTACTGAAAACCATAAGGCACCATAAGCATACTCAATTACCTAAACATGAGGGGACGACACTCTATTGGTGTTAGAAAATATGTTTAATACTTGAAAGGTAATCATGACTACGTGATATAATGATCTTGTAATGGTATCTAGAAAACATAGATGTGACAAAGAAACATATGTATTGAACATAAACAAACTTTCATGATTTTGAACTATTTCAAACACTTAAGCTATAAATCAGGGCTAAACAAAAAGCGTATTCATATAAATCTAAATTTCAACTTGTCCATAACTGAAAAATTAATTTATAAAACTATTAAGGTTTGAAGAAATGAAACATAAAGATATAACATCTACTCGCAAATCTTGTGCCTGATCTTACTGTTTATGTTATCGCATGGAGCTTGAGTGGAGTTCTTGCGCAGGATCTAAAACATACGGTCGAAAAGCAGTTATGATAATACTTACGATTCTAAACATGTGTATATGATGCATGTTTCAATATCGATAATGAAACCTAGGGAGCTATCTAACATTCTAAGTTAGGGTCGAGAATAAGAGGAAATAGACTAAATTTGGCTTTGCATCGTGACATACACAGAACATACATAAGGTCATAAATCTCTTTTTTGGGCAAAACCAACACCACCACAATAACACATTCAACATAGGCTTCTATCAAATTTTTATAATGTTCCATTCTTAATAAACACACAAGGAATTCAATGGAATGCACAAACCCAAACCCTAGGTTCTAGTCATGTCAAACCTTGCACACTTGATGACAATACTCAATAAATTAAGCATATTCAAGGTTGTATTTAACTTATTCATGCAAAAAAGGACATAAGTCTTACTTGTCTTTTTTCCATGGGTTTCACACTAAGCTCACGAAATCATACCTAGAGTACTTGGTCACTGTAGAGCAAGATGAATAAACTTACCTGGGTTCAATTTCTTAAGAAATTATAAGGAGAATAGCCAAAGTATTATCATTGAGAAGCTTCTTGAAGAAGTTCAAAAATGGAGGAAAAATAAGGGGTTTGGTTGTGAGATATGGTAGGGGAGAGAGAAAGAAGGATCTATTATATTTTTTGACTTAAATTGGGTTAAAACTATTAGGGATATGCCCTATACCCAACTTGTGGATGGGCTATATGTACATGTATTTATAATATTTTCATTAATTAATAAAATGACAATCTTTATTATACGTGTCTAACATAAATTATATGAATCATCAAACACTGTAATAAATCCCTTGGAGTAATAAGATGATGGCTTCCATGCCTTATGAGAATCATTAGTCTCAAACGTTCTTAGTCATAGTCTTATAAATAATCTGGGCGTTCACAAAGTGGAGAGACTAGCATGATGATATGATCCGCCCTTAAGTGGGGTAGCCGATCTCATAGGCTACTAGCAGAGATCCGTTCGTTTGGTGTATCATATGGATGCATGAGTTGCTCATGTCCATCGAACTGACCACCGAAAGTTTTCATATGGAGTGTTTATCCCATGTGTCTGTGAGAACTTTCATGTATCGATTGTATGACTAGTCCTTAGACTTGAGGTCTTTACAATCTTATGTGTGGATCAAATAACTTTGACATTCTCCTTCCCCGGTTCAAAAGATCTGGTCACAAGGGTATGATTGGGTCATTTGTTGAAACACATGAAGTTTGTAAAGATACAACAGAGAATCGCCACTCTCTCGGATAATATTTTCTTATAAGAGTAATATTCCAGTTCGCGGGTTGATATGTATGATCAATGCTTAAGACTGTGGCCGCAACGGAAGAATCATGTGAGATTCTTGGGTTAGCACGATTCATGACACTATCAACATCATATCGTTGACTATATTGGTAGACACTTTCCATACCCTAGGTCAAACGGTGGGAATACAGTGAGACGAGGGACCGTATCATATGTAAATCGCATACAGAATGGGTATATATATTTCCTTCTCATTTGGGGGCCTTGGCATGTTGCTAGATGTCAACCTTGGTCATTGAAATCGAACGACCATCTGATCGGAGGATAATTTATGTTTGATTAAATTATCACGATTCATTTCATGTCCAACTTGAGGGGAACCCAAAAGGTCACACATAACAAAGTCGAAATCAATGGTTAACAGTGCATAGTACAAATTTAACAGCATATATGATTATTGTAGGAATTGTTCATAAATGGTTCAATGTGTTTAATTATTGAACAGATCATTTATGAGGTTCCAAAGTGGCTTAGGGAATGGTGAATGACGATATGGGCACTTTGGGAATTGGAAAAATGAATATGAAAATAAATAAATAAAAAATCTGCATTTTTTTATTTTGTTTATTTGTTTTGAATTCCCATTCGGCCAAACTCTTATTAGGGTTTTATAATCTCATTCAACCACTATATTAAGATCCATTGGCTAAGATTTAAATATCATTTATCCCACTTCAGATTCTTAATTAATTTTGTTGTCTTTGGAGCACCTATATAAACCCAAAGAATTCTTTACAAATTTTTTACACCAAAACCTTCCATATCTTGGGTTTATATAAGTGAGCAACTCTAAATTTTAAGAGTAAGCCACTGATTTTGAGGATCCTTAAGTCTAATTGACTAGAGGAATCTCAAGTTAAAAGTTTTGAGGTATTTGCCTAGGCTAACACCAAGGGCAAAATACCCGTGCACTCAAGGCGTAGTCTTGCCGTTGAGTTTTGGATTTGGTGTGTGCACCTTTGGAGGCCACACACTTGGGTGGCTCTTTGGAACGTGGAAGAGCTTGCTAAGTTCGAGAAAAGCTTGTAGATTGGAGGGAGGACTGGAGTAGTCTTCTGTTCAAGTAAGTATTTTTCTTTCTTTTTAATTAGAGTTCTTATGATAGGTAGCATGTTTAAGTTTATTTTCTCTTGCATGTTTTATGAGTTGTTATGCTTAGAATATATAGTAACATGCCTAGGCTTGTATAATAATCAAAACAAATGGGTCTTGGGCAAAGGGATAGCGACATCATAATTTTTAATTTTCCGTTGCGCACTCGCGGCCGCTTCCCAACAATGGTATCAGCGCGCTATTTTTGTTTTGATTAGTTCTCTCTCATTTGAACTCGAAATTGGGTGTGTAAAAGCTCGTTGGAAAGCTATCACCCTGAACTTACTTTTAGGCATAAGTGTTGCATGATTTGGTTAAGATTTGAATAGGGAAATTGCATTTAAAATTCACGCATCTGTAAAAAACGTGAATAGTACATTTATTTGATTAAAATAAAATGCAATATCATAATTAAATATTAATCAAAGTTATTTAATGCCTAAAATAATTCCAACATATTAAAACTCATATGCTTGATGATTCTATGTATGATTAGAATTGGCATGATTATTTTACGGTGCAAGCATATAGAGACTTTCTAAGGAAATAGAGAGTGTATTGCTTATCCCTTAGCTAAGTAATTATTCCGTGATGAACTTAGAGATTTATTACCTTTAAGGCTAATAAATATAAATCACTTGTTTATAATTAAAGACATTATAAAAGATACAAGTGGGGTGGGACCAAGGCGTTAATAAAACTTTCCAAACTAAAGTTAATTTAACCAAATTTATTACTAGAGTTAGGAATCCATTTGACAGTTATTCACTTAAACTTGCTAAAATCCTCAATAATAATTTAAGTATAAAATTTGCCTCCCATTGTAAAGTATAGACCCAAATGGCTTAAACTGTATTGGCAGGACTAGGCTTTACCAGACTGACCAATACCAATTTGTCCATAAACCGTACTATTGACAATGGTTTGACTTTTCTGAGTCATAAGACGCAGCAACCCTTAGGTGTGGTCTTATACCTTAGTGGAAAAGATTGGGTGTCCACAAGGACTAGCATAAGCTATGGCATGTTTGATTGCCCAACCCAATGATCAATGAATTGTGATTTATATCATAAATTGGTTGGGAACCTACCTAATTATCGTATTTTATAAGGACCAGCCCTAGTCGGAGTTGTGAAATGATGATAATGGGATCCTTGCCCACAAGAAATCCATCATATTGGGGTTGCTGCGATTTGCTTAAAATTTTAAAATAATTGAGTGGGAGCAACTTCATAATATTAAAAGCCCATTTATTATGAAACATTAATGAAAACATATTCCTAATTTAAACATTCTCTCTTAACAGGTGGGTTAAAATATTTCACAATCATTCAAATGGCAAATAGAGTATCACTCTGTTCCATCCTTGATGAGCATAAGCTCAAAGAGGACAACTACAATGACTGGTTTAGAAACCTTAAAATTATCTTACGACAAGAAAAGATTTTCTATGTTCTTGAAAGACCATTTCCCCCTGAACCCGCAGAAGATGCTGACCAAAATATATTTGATGCTTGGAAGAAACACGTCGATGATGATGAGCAAGCAGTTTGCATAATGCTTGGCTCTATGTCGGACGAACTTCAGAAAGCTCACGAAGATATGGATGCTCAAACCATTATCTTTCACTTGAAGGAGTTGTATGCAACTTCCGTTCATACCGTGAGATTCCAAGTGTCATATGCCTTATTCCAAATAAGGTATATGGAAGGATCTGTTAGTGGACGTTTGCTTAAGATGATTGGCCACATTGAAAAATTGGCCAACCTCGGGTTCATCATGGATCATGAGATAGGTCACGATCTAATTCTTCAGTCCTTACCAAAAGACTTCTCTAACTTTATTATGCAGTTTCATCTGTCTGATAAAGAAGCTACTTTAGCAGAATTGCACAATCTGATAAAGCAAGCATGGAATGACTTGAAACCGGAGCTTAAAACCTCCGTCATGCTTACGGGTACAGACCTGAAGCCACGAGGCCCAAAGAAAAATAAGGGCAAGGCCAAGGCTCTAGATCACCTAAAGCCCAATGGTAAGGTGGGGAAAAAAAGGGAAAGGGGAAATGTTTCTTTTGTGGAAAGAAGGGTCATTGGAAGAAAGATTGCAGATCCTTGAAAGCAAGTGTAGAACACATAAATCAACGACGCTGTTCCGGGCTCGCGGCCCGGTTGGGAGTACGGAGTAGCCCGCGGAGGACTAAACCGGAGAATAAAATTGAGTCGCCACCCGGTGTGAATCGGGAAAATGATTTAAGGCCGCACTCACCCCTCGCAATGGAAGACCTCAAACCGTTGGGTTCAGAATGGTCCCTTACTTATTCCACTTGTAATGAACGGATTTGTGCAATAATTTAACTAAGTCTACACAACATACATGTCCAAGAATGACCTAAATCTAGTTCGCATTCATAAAGATAAATCCTATGTCTAAGTTTGCGTGCTTTAAAAGTAAGTCATCATAACGGCAAACATACGATATCACACAAGAATCTCATCAGCATGTTGGATTATCAAATACGAAAAATAAATAACAACCTAAACATAAACATAGATTAAACTCCTATTGCGAAAGAAAATAACTAAATCATGCATAAAGAGACAATGTACTAACGGCTAAATCATGCTTAAAAATAAATAACACACTAAACTAAATCATGCTTAAGAAATAAATAACATACTAAACTAAATCATGTCTGAGCACAATGTTGGATGAAACGAAACATGTGTGTCTCTCAAGTGGTACGTGGCATTATATCCCGAGTGCAAACCGCAATACCGTCCATTCGGATTCGGCTACGGAATTTATGTCCGGGTTTCCATCCGATATACCGCAAGAGAGAACACATATTTCGTTCATCCGGAAATCACATCATGCACCAATCCACAATACTCATGCGAAATAAAGTAATAAAATAACTAAAAATAAAGGATAATAAATAAAAGGGGTGCCCTCAGGCTAACCTCTTTAGTCGTCTATCGGAAGTGCGGTACGTGGTTGTCGGAAGGGTTGATGCTCCGCAACTCCTCCGGTTCACTGGTTCAACATTTTCCTTCGTTGTTTCGCTGTTTGGGCTGCTATTTTTACTCCATTTCGCGGTGTTTCTGGTCGCGGTGATTTATGGTCACTATTTTTGCTATATTAAGGGACTGTTTTTGCGGTATTGCAGGGCTGCAGTTCAGGGTTGCAGGTCAGGGGCTGTTCGGCAGTTCATGGGGCTATGTGGTGCGGCAGTTCAGGGGTACAGGTCAGGGGTTGTTCGACAGTTCAGTGGTGCAGGTCAGGAGCTGTTCAGCAGTTCAGGGGCTGTGTGGTGCAGCAGTTCAAAGGTGCAGGTCAGGGGCTGTTCGGTAGTTCAGGGGCTGTGGATGCGTGTGTATGAGCTGCATCCAAGGGCAATATTTGGCAGTGTTTTATGTGTGCCTTTTGTGCATGCAAGGGCAATATTTGTGGGCGAGAAGGAGGCCAATATGTGGGCTCTATTGAGGATGTGAATAGAGGGTAGCTGTGAAAGGTTATTTTCTTTGCTTGTTCATGCGTGGACTGTGAGCTGTGGAGAGTGTTTGTTACGTGAAGAGTGTTAGCTGGTCGATGTGGGACATTGTGTGATGAAGGAATGAGCAGTTTGTGAGGGGCGTGCTGGATGAAGGCTTTAGCGTGAGGTTAGGGGCTGGATGAAGGCTGTTACGTGAGTGGGTAATTTGTGGGCAATGGTTCACGTGAAAAATGGAGTCAGTTTAGGGTTTCTTTGTTGTGGCAGAGTTGAAGGGGTGTTGGCTAGGTTGTTTGTTCATGCATGATGAAGGGCTGATGTGCTGCTGAGTGGATTGTGTTGCTTGCTAAATGGGCGTGAGCTAGGCATGTGGCATTGAGGGTGTTGATGCTGAATGAAGGGCTGTTTTGAGTGGAGTATTTGCGTGAAGGGACTGGTCAGTGGGGAATTTATTTGCATGAAGTGGAGGCAGTGAAAGTGGAAGATGGGGCTGTGGTGTTCGAGAGTATGGTGTAGTGCCGTGAAGATGGAAGAGAGAAAGGTTGATGCGTGAAGGTGGGAAGCTGGGGCTGCTGTGTTCGAGAGAAGAGAGGCTGTGAGGATTCTAGGGTTTTGTTTTGTGAGATTTTTTTGTGAGTTAAGATCAATCCCTTATGCCCCTACGTGAGTGTATTAGGGTTTATATTGCTTTTTTTTTTTGAAGTGAGAGAGAGAGGGACGTATGGGTGGTTATTATGTGTTTGTTGTTTGTGATTTGTGTGTGATTCACATGGAGATGGGCTTTGCTTGTTTTATTGATTTGTCTTGCATGGGAGAGGTGTATGGGGCGTGAAGTCCATGAGTGAGGTATGGGTTTTTTGTTTGTTTGTTATTTTTTTGTGAAGAAAGGTTTATGTGCTTTATTGTTTTGTGTTTTGTTTAATGTGAGTCTTGTTTGTTTGTGTTTTGTTAGGTTGAGATGAGTGGGGTTTTGTTTGTTTGTGTTTTGTGATTGGTGGCTTTGTTGATGGAATTGTTTGTGTTTTGATTGGTGGCTTTAGGGTTCGGACGTGGGCTTTGGCTTATTTTGGTGGGTTTGATGTGTGTCTTGTGGGGGTTTGGGCCAAGGATGTGTTTTAAAACAGAGGTCCAACAAGCGAACCCGAAGCTAAACAAGCGAATTAAATCCACTAAGGTGTCAATGTCTGACTCTTCCCTTCCGACGTCTGTTTCCCACGACTTCCACAATTTAAAGAGGTAGTGTCTCCATGCGAGACTCATCATCTGGACTTATATGCAAAAATGCAGCGCCTACAGTCGCCCCCACTTTGATGGGACTTGTGCAGTGTGTGACAATGACAATCCTATCAAAGTTATGCAATGCATTTTTACTTACCTAGCCCGCCAGCTGCCACCTGACTTGCCTTCTGCTTCGAACAGAGTTGATGATGTAGTGGGCCTCGACCCTGGGACGCATCCCATTAACTGCAACCGACAACGGAGGCCTCGACCCTGGGATGCATCCTAATACCGCTGACAATGTGGGTCACGACCCTGGGACGCATCCCAAAACTGGAATTGATGATGCAGGGGGCCATCGACCCTGGGACGCATCCTAATAACTGCAACCGATAAAGGGGGCCTCGACCCTGGGACGCATCCCGGAACTACAACCGATAATGGGGGCCTCGACCCTGGGACACATCCCAATACCGCTGACAATGTGGGTATCGACCTTGGGACGCATCCCAAAACTGATGATGTAGGGGGCCTCGACCCTGGGACGCATCCCGGAACTAAAACCGACAACGGGGGCCTCGACCCTGGGACGAATCCCGAAACTACAACCGACAACGGGGGCCTCGACCCTGGGACGCATCCCAATACCGCTGACACTGTGGGTCCCGACCCTAGGACGCATCCCAAAACTGATACTGATGCTGATGTGGGCCTCGACCCCGGGACTCATCCTCAAAACTGATACTGATGCTTATGTGGGCCTCCACCCTGGGACTCATCCCCAAAACTGATATTGATGCTGATGGGGGCCTCGACCCTGGGACTCATCCCCAAAACTGATACTGGTGCTGATGTGGGTCTCGCCCTCGGGACTCATCCCCAAAACTGATATTGATGCTGATATGGGCCTCACCCCCGGGACTCATCCCCAAAACTGATATTGATGCTGATGCGGGCCTCGCCCCCGGGACTCATCCTAAAAATTGCTGATGATGTGGTCCTCAACCTTGGGACGCATCCTTAAAACTGCTGATGATGTGGGCCTCAACCCTAGGACGCATCCTCAAAACTGCTGATGATGTGGGCCTCAACCCTGGGATGCATCCCCCAAAACTGCTGATGATGTGGGCCTCAACCTTGGGACGCATCCCCAAAACTACTGATGATGTGAGACTCAACCCTAGGACGTATCCCCAAAACTGCTGATGATATGGGCCTCAACCCTTGGACACATCCTCAAAACTACTGATGATGTGGGCCTCAACCCTGGGACGCATCTTCAAAACTGCTGATGATGTGGGCCTCAACTTTGGGACGCATCCCCCAAAACTACTGATGATGTGGGCCTCAACCTTGGGACGCATCCTCAAAACTGCTGATGATGTGGGCCTCAACCCTGGGATGCATCCCCAAAACTCCTGATGATATGGGCCTCAACCCTGGGATGCATCCTCAAAACTACTGATGATGTGGGCCTCAACCCTGGGACGCATCCTCAAAACTGCTGATGTTGTGGGCCTCAACCCTGGGACGCATCCCCAAAATTACTGATGATGTGGGCCTCAACCCTGGGACGCATCTCCAAAACTGCTGATGATGTTGATGGTTCATTCCCGAACCGTGCTGTGTGAAAAGGGTATACTGGTCGCCCCCAGTCTTGGTTCATCTTTTTATCCTTTGCTGTTTTCATTAGTTCAAGGTAGATCTTCTGATGTGATATCACATACCCACACTGTACTGCTTCTCACAAGATAATCCCGATAGCTAAACATATTTTCATCCTCAACGAATGCTTCGTGTCGAAACCAGAGAACCTTCAAAGTACTTAATACACTCAAATCCGATCATCTGAATGAGTGATATGAACTAGACTCTTAGTGCGTGTGTGCCAAGGCTCTTTCGCAGCTTATTCCTTAAGTAAGCCAACTCGATGATTTTGTCTCGGAGAATCGGATCAGTGGGTCTAACCAACCTAAATGTCTTGATCACACTCTGTGATTACTTCGTCGTACTCAACATGATGTGGTCTTTTTTTTTTCTCTTGTCAAAGAAAGAAAAAAAAAGAAAAAAAAAAAGAAAGTCCAAAATGAAAAGAAATAGACTCTGTGATTACTTCGTCGTACTCAACATGATGTGGTCTTCTTTTTTTTCTCTTGTCTATTTCTTTTCATTTTGGACTTTCTTTTTTTTTTCTTTTTTTTTTCTTTCTTTGACACACCTACCCTTTAAGGTAGCATTTCTCCTCATGGTGGTCCTAATACTCGCCCGTGGGTAGCTTCACGCTTATCGGTTATAGGCGGTCTATTTTTTTCTTTTCTTTTCATTGCAGAGACTTTTTCTTTGTTTCCAACCATATCATATATCGTAGCATAAGTAAACCAGGATGGACATCCAGGCAAACGGTCATTCACTGAACCGACATCTCTTCAACTTGTCATTTTGTCAACTACGCAGGCTTCTACTGCTGAGATCCCGTAATCAAGTGCTCGTGAGTCTAGCCGAGATCAACTACTTAGAATACCAGATGAAAGCACATCTCGCACTTATCATTTCTAAGGTTTCTCCATGTGGCGTTGAGGGTGTTGATGCTGAATGAAGGGCTGTTTTATTGGAGTATTTGCGTGAAGGGGCTGGTCAGGGGGGAATTTGTTTGCGTGAAGTGGAGGTAGTGAAGGTGGAAGATAGGGCTGTAGTGTTCGAGAGTATGGTGTAGTGCCGTGAAGGTGGAAGAGAGAAAGGTTGCTGCGTGAAGGTGGGAAGCTGGGGCTGCTGTGTTCGAGAGAAGAGAGGCTATGAGGATTCTAGGGTTTTGTTTTGTGAGATTTTTTGTGAGTTAAGATCAATCCCCCTGCCCCTGCGTGAGTGTATTAGGGTTTATATTGCTTTTATTTTGAAGTAAGAGAGAGAGGGACGTATGGGTGGTTTATTATGTGTTTGTTGTTTGTGATTTGTGTGTGATTCACATGGAGATGGGCTTTGCTTGTTTTGTTGCTTTGTCTTGCATGAGAGAGGTGTATGGGGCGTGAAGTGCATGAGTGAGGTATGGGTTTTTTGTTTGTTTGTTATTTGTTTGTGAAGAAAGGTTTATGTGCTTTGTTGCTTTGTGTATTGTTTAATGTGAGTCTTGTTTGTTTGTGTTTTGTTAGGTTGAGATGAGTGAGGTTTTGTTTGTTTGTGTTTTGTGTTTTGTGATTGGTGGATTTGTTGATGGAATTGTTTGTGTTTTGATTGGTGGCTTTAGGGTTCGGGCGTGGGCTTTGGCTTATTTTGGTGGGTTTGGTGTATGGTTTGGGTGGTATGTGGGCTTGGTGTGTGTCTTGTGAGGGTTTGGGCCAACGATGTGTTTTAAAACAGAGGTCCAATAAGCGAACTTGAAGCTAAACAAGCGAATTAAATCCACTAAGGTGTCAATGTCTGACTCTTCCCTTCCGACGTCCGTTTCCCGCGACTTCCACAATTTAAAGAGGTAGTGTCTCCATGCGAGACTCATCATCGGGACTTATATGTAAAAATAAAGTGCCTACACCAAGGAAGTTAGGGAAGCCCAAGAGGCCAAGAAGCCCAATGCTTCAGGTACGTTGTATATGATTGAACTATATTCTCAAAACTCTGAACCTTCTACTTGGGTGCTTGACACCGATTGTAGGACTCACTTGTGTAACAATGTGCAGGGCCTCAGAAACAGTAGGAGACTCCGTCATGGGGAGGTTGACTTACGCATGGGTAATGGAGCAAAATTGGCTGCATTCTGCGTGGGGACTTATTCATTAGTTTTGCCGAATGGTTTAGTTTTAGATTTAGAAGATTGTGTTTATGTACCTTCTCTAGTAAAGAACATCATTTCAATTTCTTCTTTAAGTAATAAAGGCTTTTCATGCCTAATAAGTTGTAATGAATGTTCTATTTATTTCAATGAAATAAAATATGGAGATGGTATTTTGAATAATGGTATCTATGTCTTACAAACTAACAGATGATGTTCAACCTCTAATATATACAACGTTAACTCGAATAATCTCAATGAATCACTTCTATAGCAGAGTCGCTTAGGTCATATCAATGAAACAAGATTAACTAAGCTACATAATGATGGGTATTTTAGACCCTTCAAATATGAACCTTATGGAACTTGTGAGTCTTGTTTACTTGGTAAAATGACCAAATTACCCTTCAAAGGTAAAGGACAACATGCAGCGGAGACATTAGAGCTCATACACTCTGATGTATGCGGACCAATATCAGTCACCGCTAGAGGTGGATTCTCCTACTTCATTACCTTAATCTATGATCACTTGCGATATGGATATGTGTACCTTATGCGGTACAAATCTGAAGCCTTTGAGAAATTCAAAGACTTCAAAGCTGAAGTAGAAAACCAGCTTAATAAGAGTATTAAGTCACTAAGGTCTGACCAAGGTGGTGAATAATTAAGCGACGAATTTCAAGATTACTTGAGAGAAAATGGCATTGTTTCCCGGTGGACTCCTCCGGGAACTCCACAGCATAATGGGGTCTCTGAAAGGATAAATCGAACATTATTAGATATGGTCCGATCAATGATGCCAGGCACGGATCTACCTCTTTTATTTTGGGGTATTGCTTTAGAAACTGCAACACTACTACTAAACCAAGTTCCTTCCAAGACTTATAGTCAAACACCATATGATTTATGGTCTGGGAAACGTCATAGTCTTAGTTATATAAGAGTTTGGGGATGTGACGCATATGTTAAGCTTACACAAACTAACAAATTGGATGATAGGGCAGTTTAATGTAAGTTTGTAGGATATGCCTTGAACTCAAGAGCATACGTGTTCTACATCCCAAATGAACAAAGAATATTTATCTCACAAAATGCTAAATTTCTAGAGAATGAATTCCTTCTCAAGAAATATAGTGGGAGTAGACTTGACCTCGATGAGGTACGAGAAGAACAAACTAACATAGAACTAAACCATAGGCCCCTCAAAAGGGCAGCGACGGTTATGAACTTAGAAGGTCAGGTAGGGAAAGATATGAGCCTGAAAGATATGATTTCCATATTGATAAGGAACATGATCAAGTCATTGATAATGACGATCCCACCAGTTATGATGAAGCAATGCGTGACATTGATTCAGTCAAGTGGCTTGAGGCCACGAAATCCGAAATAGACTCTATATATTAGAATCAAGTTTGGGACTTGGTGATGCACCTAAAGGGATAAAACCCATAGGCTGCAAGTGCATTTACAAGCGTAAAACTGATGCAGAATGCAATATCCAAACCTATAAGGCTAGGTTAGTGGCGAATGGTTATAGACAAATCCAAGGAATTGACTATGATGAAACCTTCTCGTCCGTTGCAATGAAAGTCCATTCGAATTTTACTGGCACTAGCTGCACACTATGATTATGAGATTTGGCAGATGGATGTCAAAACAGCTTTCCTTAATGGGAAACTCGTAGAGGAAGTCTATACGACACAACCTGAGGGGTTTGCATCTAAGGATGATCATAATAAAGTATGCAAGCTTAAACGATCCATTTATGGACTCATGCAAGCCTCCAGAAGTTGGAATATACGATTTGATGAGACAATCCAAGAATTTGACTTCATCAAAAATGTAGACGAGCCTTGTGTTTACAGGAAAAGTAGTGGGAGTGTTGTTATATTTCTTGTATTATATGTCGATGATATATTATCATCGGGAATGATATTCCCGTGATGCAAGCCACCAAACAATGGTTATCTTAGAATTTCTCCATGAAAGATTTGGGAGAAGCAGCCTACATCCTCGGTATTAAGATCTACCGTAATAGATCTAAGAGGTTGTTAGGACTTTCTCAATCTACGTACATAGATAAAGTTTTGAAAAGATTCAAAATGGAAGATTCCAAAAGATGTAATTTACCTACTTGTCATGGAATCAAATTATCTAAGGAGCAATGTCCACATACTCATTCAGATAGAGAGCGTATGAGTAGGATCCATTATGCTTCAGCAATAGGATCAATCATGTACGCTATGCTATGTACAAGACCTGATGTCTCTTATGCTCTTAGCATCACGAGCAGGTATGAGGCAAATCCTGGTGAACAACACTGGGCAGCAGTGAAAACAATCCTTAAGTATCTGAGAAGAACTAAGGATGTGTTTTTGACATACGAAGATTGTTCTGAGATGAAAGTCATTGGTTACTGTGATGCGAGTTTTCAGACCGATAAGGATGACAACATATCACAAACAGGATATCTGTTTACTTTGAATGGCAGAGCTTTCAGTTGGAAAAGCTCAAAGTAGTCAACTATAGAGGACTCCACCACTGAAGCCGAGTATATTGTAGCATCTGAGGCAGCTAAAGAAGCAGTCTGGATAAAGAAGTTCATCACAAAGCTGGAAGTGATTCCCGCGATAAAGAATGGCGTCACGATGTACTGTGACAACACGGGCGCCATTGCTCAATCAAAGGAACCAAGGTCCCACAAGAAATCCAAGCATGTACTCAAACGATTTCATCTCATCAGGGAGATTGTTGGGAGAAAATACCCACAGAAGATAATCTTGCAAATTCTCTAACTAAGGGCTGACTCAATAAAAACATGATAGGCACACCCGAGAGTATGATGTCCAGATTCATACTAGTTGGCTATAGTGAAAGTGGGAGATTGTTTGGGATATGCCTTATACCCAACTTGTGGATGGGCTATATGTACATGTATTTGTAATATTTTCATTAATTAATAAAATGGAAATCTTTATTATATGTGTCTTACATAAATTATATGAATCATCAAACACTGTAATAAAGCCCTTGGAGTAATAAGATGATGGCTTCCACGCCTTATGAGAATCATTACTCTCAAACGTTCCTAGTCATAGTTTTGTGAATAATCTGGGCTTTCACAAAGCGGAGAGACTAGCATGATGATATGATCCGCCCTTAAGTGGGGTAGCCAATCTCATAGGCTACTAGCGGTGATCCGTTCGCTTGGTGTATCACATGGATGCATGAGTTGCTCATGTCCATCAAAATAACCGCCGAAAGTTTTCACATGGAGTGTTTATCCCATGTGTCTGTGAGAACTTTCATGTATCGATTGTATGACTAGTCCTTAGACTAGAGGTCTTTACAATCTTATGTGTGGATCAAATAACTTTGACATTCTCCTTCCACGGTTCAAAAGATCCGGTCATAAAGGTATGATTGGGTCATTTATTGAAACACATGAAGTTTGTAAAGATACAACAGAGAATCGCCACTCTCTCGGATAATATTTTCGTATAAGAGTAGTATTCCAGTTCACGGGTTGATATGTGTGATCAGTGCTTGAGACTGTGGCCGTAGCAGAAGAATCATGTGAGATTCTTGGGTTAGCACGATTAATGACACTATCAACATCATACATTTGACTATATGGGTAGACATTTTCCATACCCTAGTGTGGGACACAGAAACTGGGCGACACATGCTGTTCCGGGCTCGCGGCCCGGTTGGGAGTACGGAGTATCCCGCGGGGGACTAAATCGGAGAATAAAGGAGTCGCCACCCGGGTGAAGGGGAAGGGAAAATGATTTAAGGCCGCACTACCCCTCGCAAGGGAAGACCTCAAACTGTTGGGTTCGGAATGGTCCCTTACTTATGCCACTTGTAATAAAATGATTTGTACAATAATTTAATCGAGTCTAGCAATATATATTCCTAAGGGTATTCTATTTCTAAGTTCGCATGCATAAAAGTTCATCTAAGTTCACATGTAACACATTTTCATATTTGCATACAACATATTTGCATATAATCTATGTCCAAATTAGCATACAACCTATTTGCATACAATCTATGTCCAAATTTACATACAACCTATTTGCATACAATCTATGTCCAAATTTGCATACAACCTATTTGCATATAATCTATGTTCGAATTTGCATGCATAAAGATAAATTGAAATACGGCAAGCATACAATGTCATAAGCACATTACATTCATGGACACGGAAATGCAAACAAATGGCAGTTGCGCAATCATACGTAATAAAGAGAAACAATTAGGTATATAATGCAAAGAAATAACCAAAGAGGCAATTGTACATCAAAATAAACGTGCCATGATGCGATTTGAAAGATAAATAATGGAAGTGAAAGAAAAGAGATACGATATATGCCAACATCTATATAGGACTTCAAGTGTCCGATTGAACGTATCTCACGTTCAATCTAATGCATTTTATCCGGCGTGGCAAAACATCGTGGCAAAGGTATCCCGTAGGCTTTCTATCACTCAAAGTGGAGGACCTTTAATCCAACTTGATTTGCCCATGCGCGATGCAACATGATGCATGATTTATGCAAGAAGATGACATACAAAGAAAAGCAAATAATGAAATAAAAGGCGCGGTGAAGTATCGTGGTAAAGGTAGACCGTAGGCTTTTTATCCCTCCAAATAGAGGACCTTTAATCCAAATTACTAAACCTATACGCATCACATCATAATGCATATAAAAGTAAAGACAATAATATTGGACTTCGTATCCCCGACTGAACACGTCTTACATTCAACCGAATATACATCATCCGGCGCGACAAAGCATTATTGTAAAGGCTTTTAACCCCTCGACATAGAGGACCATTAATCCAACTTACTAAGCCCATGAACTAATAACATAATGCATATAAAAATAAAGACAACAATATCGGACTTCGTATACCCGATTAAACGCATCTTACATTCAACCGAATATACATCATCCGGCGCCGCAAAGCATCGTGGTAAGGATTTTAACCCCTCGACATGGAGGACCTTTAATCCAACTTACTAAGCCCGTGCGCTAATAACATAATGCATATAAAAATAAAGAAACAATATCGGACTTTGTAACCCGATTAAACACATCTTACATTCAACCGAATCTACATCATCGGCGCGGCAAAACATCATGGTAAAGGATTTTAACCGCTCGAAATGGAGGACCTTTAATCCAACTTACTAAGCCCATGCACTTTACCTCATCATAACACAGACAAATAACATGCAGAAATTAAATAACTGATAATAAACAAACAAGACAAAATAAATCGAAATATGTGTCGTTTGCTCAAGTGGTACGTGGAGTTGTATCCCAAGTACAGACTACCGTCCATTCGGATTCGGCTACGGATTTTACGTCTGGGTTTCCATCCTATATACCACAAGAGGCGACACGTTTTCCATTTTATTCAAGGGCCACAACACACATCATTCCATAATACTGATGCAAATAATAAACAATAAAAATACGAGTGAAAATAGATGTAAAAAATGCCCTCAGGTCTAACCTTTTATGTCGACTTTCGGAAGCGCGTTACAAGTCCTTCGGAAGGGCTAACACTCCGTAACTTTTCTGGTTCACTGGTCCACATCTTTCTTCGCTGTTCAAGCTACTGTTTTCCCTCCGTTTTGCTGCTGTTTTTGTTGTATTTTCTGGTCACTGTGTTTGGTAATTTAGGCTACTGTTTTGGGTGTTTTTTGAAGGTTATTGGGCTGCTGTTTTATGCGGTTTTGAGGGGGAATTTTGACCAGTTTATGTTGGATAATATGACCCATAGCGTCACTATTTGCACAGATCATTGTGTTGTTGTAGCAAATTAACTATGTGACAAGGAAATTGCACTCTCATCATTTGTGATTAGATCACCATAGATATATAAATGAAGAGAGGTCCCTATGATTAGTTCCTGGATTGAGATGATATGAGACAGTATCAGTCCATGAAGGATTAATCATTAAATATCCCTAGCCGTAGTATTATCGAGACTGGACATCGATAATGCGGAATAGGCTAGTATTGCACTTGTGCGCGTTGTGAGGGCACAACGGCATAGTTCTCATATATATAAGTATTGGATACTTGTGCAAGTGCGATAGGAGGTCGTGTTTCACCGATGGTACGGGAAACAGCTTCGCTCTGGATAGACCCTTCGGAATCCCATTGGTATTATGACTAGGTGTCTATGGGAGGCCGAAATCAAGGTAGGTGTGTATAGTCTTAACCTGAGACTTACATCGCTAATACTTACGACAATCGGTAAACTTTGGTTTTGGTGGTGGGGGATCTTAACTGGTTCTGTGTTCACCTCTTCTGGGTTTATCAGGAATCGTAGTGTATTGGATGTGATGTCGAGATGGAAGTGTCACTCCAGTCATAATGGAGATGATGTCACGCAGGATACGGTATCAGTGCTCTTAAAGTGATGCGCATCCAATCGTGATATTATGACCAGGTCATGAATATCCGATTATAGAGACTAGTTACCAGACATCCGATATGTGTTTCGGACGGGGCAGACACTTATCCAGCCCCAGCCCTAGCACGTGATTATCCGATACTGGGCCGATATGCACAATACTTAGTATACTACGCTTGATACAGATCTAAATATTCTTAAATGGATATGTCCGGAGAATTGGGTAGACTTGGTGCTTTGCTAGGAGTCGACCTTGTCTCGTAAATCGGTAGAACGTAGTACTTGGTACGTACGTGATTCGGATACTCCGACGACCGTATTTACTGCCAGATTATCCGGGGATCTCATGGGTCGCTTCCCGATAATCCACCGATGACGCACAACTCGCACTCTTGAATAATCTGGGATTATATAGAAGAGAGAGAAAATTAATCTAGGATTAATAACGGAGATATTTTATCCGGGATAAAATGTCATCTAAAGAGAGAGAACGATTAATTCGGAATTAATCGATGTATTAATATATTCGATATATTAGACGAAATTAGATTTCGACGCGGAATTAAAATTAGATTTTAATTCGGGCAAACGAGTTAATTTAGAATTAATTCGTTAGCGACGTAAATAATAATTTCGGTAGCCGTAATTATTCGATTGAATTAACGTCGCGACGTAAGCTCGGTATTTCGGAAATATCGAACCCGAACGCGTGAGTGCATGAGGGGCCCACATGACACATGTCATTCTAATGCTTTGCATGTAGATTGTGTACATTGCACTCAATGTCATTGCATGGAGTTTGAGTGTTTGACACTCTAAGCCATTGCATGTTATGTGTCATAATTTTATTATTAATTTAATGAAAATTATGGCATAAATATAAATTGATTTTTGGTAAATCATTTTAAATTAATACACAATTTTATCTCTCTCAAAAATTCTCTCCTCTCCTCACGCCAAACACACAAGGTGTGGACTGTTTTTGACTAGGTTTGGGCGTGACTTTAGGGAAGCAAGAGTGGATTTTCATGGTGAAAATTCAAGTGCTAGCACACTTACAAGTCTTGCGAAGGTGGTAGGGAGGTCTACCATGAGCCGGGATCCATCCAACAAAGTTAGGAACTCATTTTCGCAGCTCAAACACTGAAGACAGAAGCAGTGGACTCCTGCAGTTCATGCTCTATGGCAGTGCGTTTTTTGGCTTCAATGGTCTTCAAATCGACTCTACCAACCAATGTAAGTATTCCGCTATCTTCTTTGGTGTATTCATGCACGATTTTCATGTCTTGTTTGATCTTGGGACCTTATAGAAAACCAACAATGGCATCAAGAGCTTATGTTGCAAGCATGAAATTTGTAGGGTTTAAAATTTGGGTAAATGTTTGTTGAGCATGATTTGAATGAATTGTTGTTTGAGTATGCTTATAACATGTTTAAATTCATTTTGGTTGGACTAATTTGATGAAAAATGATTTGGAATTATTTTCCCCAAATTATATGCCTTGGCCGAATGCAAAATTGATTTTGAATCATTGGAATTTTGTTGATTTTAATTCATTGGATGAGTTAAAATCATGTAGGATAATGTTAATTTAATGTCAATTGGATTGTACTTTGAATTGAACATAAACCCTAAATTCCATGTGTTGGCCGAATTGGATATGCCCTAGTGTTGTCTTGGAAATTTTTGATTTTGATAATTGGATGTATTGAAAATCATTCGGGATATGTATTTAATGTCGATTGCGGATTAATTGGATTGAAACCGAATTTGACATGAAATCACTCCCTTGGCCGAGAGCATGAAAGCATGTAAATGGGTTTGATTTTTCATTATGTGTGTTTGACATGTAATAATGAATTAAGCATGATTAATTGGACTAATTTGGTGCTTCGGAAATATCGATTTAGTCGATTAATCATATAATGCACTTTTGGTAATTAAATTGTGAAAATTGGATTTTTGGATTTAATTAATTGGGCCTAATTTTGGAAATTAGAATTTAATGTTGTAATTGGGCCTTTTGGGCTTGATTTATCAAGTTTGGTTTAGGCCAAGTGGATTGGATCCAATTGGGCCCAAAACCTTAACCATAAAGCCCAATTGTGACTAATGAACCTTTAAAGTTTAATGGGCCTAATGGGGCGAAATTGATTTCTAAGGCATTTTGGGTGATTCCACTATTGGGCTTTGGTTGCCGAAGCCATGCCTAAAGAAATTAATTGAAGCCCATTAGACTTAAATTAAATTGACGTTGGACGTTAATCGGTCTTTGAGACGCGTTACGATTAGATTTGGAATTTAAATCGTAAAAGGTTTATTAATTTAAAGTGCAATATTTAATTTGGAATTGAATAGTGAATTAGTATTAAATACATGTTAAATTAGATTTAATGATGTAGTTAATTTAATTCATGAATTCGTACTTTGAGTACTTATTCGCAAAAACGAGTTTGACTCGAACAAAATCAAATCGTTGTTTGAACATTGGATGATCACTTAATTATCAGATTAATTAATTTGATTAGATTGATTGATAGCATGCTTGTGTGTGTGAATACGTGGTTGTGTTGAATGAATAATGCATATCGGATGGATACTAGTCGGGTGGGCAATTTTAGAAATTGTTGTAATAAATTCGATTTATTAAATTGGACCTGCGTGTCCAGCCTTATCACATTCTTTCTCTTTGTATTCTCTTCTCACCTATTCCTCTCTATGTATATGAGGTTTCTTTAGAAGTGTAGTGTAACGGGTAGAAGTAGTACAAGTGCTAGCTTGAGTGAGAAAGGGAGAGATTTGATCTAGGATCAATGTGTTAAGTATCCATCCGCATATCATTATTATTTTATTTCATACTCGCTTTATTATGTATTTAGAATGCATGTTTAAGGGTGTATGATGATGAGACCTAACAAAGATAATTAAATTGGTAGCCAATTTGCACGCGAAAAACCCTCGTTCTATATTAAGCAAATATCCTTCCATTGAATGATTCTTGTTCAAGATCCGAAGTTGGCATTGGTTTTTATTGACCAAAGTCAAGACCTTTGTCAATCAAGGATGTACTTGAATCATGAGAGTTTTGTTGCATATGGTTGTCTTGTCCAAATCGTGATTTTTATTGACCAAAGTCAGATCACTTTTTGTCCAAAGACATTGATTACGAAACTTTCCTCGTCAATGGGTCCTGCTTAACTGGAATCATTAGGTTTGTGTTTGGCCAAAGTCAAGGCCTAAATGATTCGGAGGATATGGTTAGGAAAATGTAATGGTTACATTGACATTATACATATGTTTCGGACTTGGATGTCCACCTAACCGGATCTAGGAATTGGATGAGATCCAATTGATCTGAGAGATCTACCTAGTTAAATAGCATACAGCTTTTTATTGGCCAAAGTCAGGGTTGTGTGTTATTTAACGGGATCCTAGCCCACTAGGAAACACGGTTTCCCGAGTACTCCACAGAGGGTTAGAGGCTCGACGAAAAATAGTGGGAGGCAAGTATTGAATTTGCAACATTCGTTCAATTACTCGCTAAACACGCTCATTTTATTTTACTCGTCATATTAATCAAAAGTATTAGTCGGACTAATATTTTATGTTGTTTTTTAAAAAAAAAAAAATATATATATATATATATATATATATATATATATATATATATAGTTGGACTATATACAAACTCATTCAATATATAGTTGATTTTATAATTGGATTATAGTAATCAATATAATTGAATTAAATGATAGTTGATTTTATAATTGGATTATAGTAATCAATATTAAAATTATAGTTGATTAAATAACTGGATTATTGTGATCATTATAATAAATAGTACCTTAATAAAATTGATTAAATAGTTGGACTATTGAAATCTAAAAAGAATTGAAAGGTTGAATATTTAAAATATATAATCCTTGGATTAAATGTTTTAAATGATTTAATTTTCAATTGGGAATTTATAATAGGTTAATTTATTTGATAAAATAACTTATTATGACTAAGCCCATTATTAAGCAAATAGTAGAGCATAAAGTCTTTGGAAGATTTATGTGATGATGACTTTAGTGCTTAATTAATATACTTATAATAAATCTATCTTTAGATTTAAAAGTATTTAAAATTGCAATTAATAATTCTTGGAGAATTAATTGACTATTCTAGTGAAGAAAAGTCAAAGTTTGCAATTGGGCATGTAGCACAAGGTGCACATCATTTCGATATTCTAAAACCCAAAAGGTTTGAGAAATATTGAAAAATGATAATTGACATATCCCAAAGTGACTGCCATTTGGATATGGAAGACACGAAGGAATTAAAGAAAGGGCGAGGCTCTAACTTTAAAATATTTGTCAAAGTTATGTTCACTACTAGTATTAAAATTGGATTTTAAATACTTAGTGTGGTACATAATACATATATGTATTGACGTTCAGAATCCGCTATGAGCTGGATACTGGCTTCAAGCCGAGATTTCTCTGCGAATTGGAAACGGGACGAAAGTCGCTGTTTCGACCGTAGATACCTAAGTTTAGGAACTACCCTTTAGGTATGTACTTAAATTAGGAAATGTTATAATGTAACTAGTTTAACTAGAGACATTGTCTCTATATCAGTGTTTAATCCATTGCGGATAAAACCTTTATATTCTAGAACACTAAAGTGTTTCAATATATAAAGATGATACTGAGATAAATACATTGGATGTAAATAACAGAATTTATATTTTGAATATAAATAAAATCTCAAACATATAAAATGACAAATAAATAGCTCAAATTGATTTGATCAATAGAGACTTATTTGTGGCATTGTTGTCCAGGACACAATTAGAGAAGACTCGTATATCCACACTTTTAAGAGTGGGTACTAGGACTGATTTGACTATTCAAATAAGGTCTACGAATCTAGTTTATTAGGTTAAATACCTAAAATACTATTTACTTGGTAATAGTAAAATGGCCACCGATCTGTTAGCCCTATTCATGGGTGAGTTAGTGGGCCCATATCTAGCTAGGCTAGATGTTAACATGAATATTTCGTGACCTTAACGGATGTGACATCACGTTGTGGTTATGTGTTTCTTTTGAAGAACACAAATCAGAAACTTTTAGAGTTTCGACACGAAGTAGACAAACAGATCGGCTATAGTGTTATTCCGCCACGGTAATACCGTAATGGAAAATACTTAAGCAGTAAGTTTCATACGTACATGAAAGAGTATGGTATTCTTTCAGATGAGGACTCCTCTCGAGACACGTCAGTTAGACGATGTGTCTGAACTAAAACCGAATTTTGTTGGACATAATAAGGTTTATCACGAGTCGCTCTGAGCTACTATTTCCTTCAACAGGATATGTATTAACAGTGCAAAACTTATTTAGAATAAGGTTCCATATAAATCTGTTTGACAGATATCATATAGGATATGAACAGGAAAGAAACTAGGTTTCTCATCCCTGATAATTTGGGTATGCCAGGCATAGCGTTTGGATGATACCAAACTGAGGACCCAAATTGGATAAGTGCCAATATAGGTTATCTTAAGGGAAACCTTAAGTATAGTACTTGTAAATCCCACATGAGAACAATATAATTGTTGCTCACCATGCGGTTTTCCTGAGAGGAATACCGATATGCAGTGGTCAGTGGGAGGATAGTGATACTCGATGAAAATCAGAGTAATACCGTTCTAGGCACGAAGTCCTTAATGGAACACAAATAGTTCATCTATGATGAATCTATACCATTGATCTTTAAATACACAAGAACTTCGTAGATTGGATAGAGTCAGAAAACAACCTAGGGTATGGGTTTCTGATCTAACCTCATAATAATGTCAATCTTATGGAGGTGTACCATCCGACTACGTTATGAGGAAGTGATACGAGGTATCGACTCCCTGTTGAGGCAAAGTGCCATGAGTTCGAAATGGATTCCATGTATAACAACTATTTTGGATACTAGTTGTTGTACCATAAGGCATTGTGCCTATGGTACATTAACGTCTTCAAGGAAGACATACATGGAAGGCAACATACCAACGTGCAAAGCTGAGCTTTTGACGGAAAGGTATCGTTATCAACATTATGTTAATAACGGTTCAACCTTTTACCTGTTGCCATGGTAAATCCATTTTGAAAATGCTTGAAAATAACTATATATTTCATTTATGAAATATGTCAGTTATAGATCAAAATCGCTTTCCTGAAAAGGAAACCTTTTGGAGGATGTTTACAACATCCTGACGATTTTGTATAACCGACAAACAAGGTTTGCGGGTTATTCGATCCATGTTTGGATTGATGCAAGCATATGGTTCTTGGAACTGTCGTTTTTGAAATAATCATAATAGTTTATGATTTGACTCAAAACGAAATAATTCTTGTGTATATAGGAGGTTAGTGGGAGAGCGCACTGACAGTGAAATCCCATAAAGCTATTGTCGAAAGCTTGGCTTTCATAGAAATTCTCCGTAGAATTCTGGGGAGTAACAACCTTTATTCAAGGAATAAAGATCTACTGGGATAGATTTGGAGTTGTTAACACTCTCTGGGAAATTGTACATTTAAAATGTACCTGTATTGGTGTCTCATACGCTTCAAGCATATGGAGTCACAATCAGGTCAATCCAAGTGACAGTCACTGGATTGAAATTAAGAACATCTGTTAGTATCTCTGAGAACTGAAGATGCTATCTTAAACTATGGAGATGGAGAACTTGAAGTGACTGGGATCACTGCAGCAAGTTTCCAAACGATTAAATACTGCGGTACTATAAAGTTTGAATAACGGGACAGTGAGCTGGAAATCTTCCGAGCAAGATAACTGTTGCCGAATAAACAACAAATGCGGATTATTGCTGCAGCTGAGGCAGCAATAGAAGCCATTTGGGTCGATAATAAATCTAATTAGATTAGATATAGTTCTGTTAGCAGCTGAGCTAGGCGTCAGCACAAGGCTAAGGAATTAAAGGTCTCATCGACGATCCAGATATATACTTCTATATCATCTGATTCGTTCGGATCATACATCGTGGCGATGTGATGATCGTGTAAATCGCGTCAGACGATAATCATACAAATCCGCTGACGAAAACCTTTCCTCAGCAATTTGAGCGAATTGTACATAGTTCGGTGTTAGACACTCGAGTGACTGGCTATGTGCCAAGTGGGAGATTGTTGGATAATATGACCCATAGCGTCACTATTTGCACAGATCATTGTGTTGTTGTAGCAAATTAACTATGTGACAAGGAAATTGCACTCTCATCATTTGTGATTAGATCACCATAGATATATAAATGAAGAGAGGTCCCTATGATTAGTTCCTGGATTGAGATGATATGAGACAGTATCAGTCCATGAAGGATTAATCATTAAATATCCCTAGCCGTAGTATTATCGAGACTGGACATCGATAATGCGGAATAGGCTAGTATTGCACTTGTGCGCGTTGTGAGGGCACAACGGCATAGTTCTCATATATATAAGTATTGGATACTTGTGCAAGTGCGATAGGAGGTCGTGTTTCACCGATGGTACGGGAAACAGCTTCGCTCTGGATAGACCCTTCGGAATCCCATTGGTATTATGACTAGGTGTCTATGGGAGGCCGAAATCAAGGTAGGTGTGTATAGTCTTAACCTGAGACTTACATCGCTAATACTTACGACAATCGGTAAACTTTGGTTTTGGTGGTGGGATCTTAACTGGTTCTGTGTTCACCTCTTCTGGGTTTATCAGGAATCGTAGTGTATTGGATGTGATGTCGAGATGGAAGTGTCACTCCAGTCATAATGGAGATGATGTCACGCAGGATACGGTATCAGTGCTCTTAAGTGATGCGCATCCAATCGTGATATTATGACCAGGTCATGAATATCCGATTATAGAGACTAGTTACCAGACATCCGATATGTGTTTCGGCGGGGCAGACACTTATCCAGCCCCAGCCCTAGCACGTGATTATCCGATACTGGGCCGATATGCACAATACATTAGTATACTACGCTTGATACAGATCTAAATATTCTTAAATGGATATGTCCGGAGAATTGGTAGACTTGGTGCTTTGCTAGGAGTCGACCTTGTCTCGTAAATCGGTAGAACGTAGTACTTGGTACGTACGTGATTCGGATACTCCGACGACCGTATTTACTGCCAGATTATCCGGGGATCTCATGGGTCGCTTCCCGATAATCCACCGATGACGCACAACTCGCACTCTTGAATAATCTGGGATTATATAGAAAGAGAGAAAATTAATCTAGGATTAATACGGAGATATTTTATCCGGGATAAAATGTCGTCTAAAGAGAGAGAACGATTAATTCGGAATTAATCGATGTATTAATATATTCGATATATTAGACGAAATTAGATTTCGACGCGGAATTAAAATTAGATTTTAATTCGGGCAAACGAGTTAATTTAGAATTAATTCGTTAGCGACGTAAATAATAATTTCGGTAGCCGTAATTATTCGATTGAATTAACGTCGCGACGTAAGCTCGGTATTTCGGAAATATCGAACCCGAACGCGTTGAGTGCATGAGGGGCCCACATGACACATGTCATTCTAATGCTTTGCATGTAGATTGTGTACATTGCACTCAATGTCATTGCATGGAGTTTGAGTGTTTGACACTCTAAGCCATTGCATGTTTTGTGTCATAATTTTATTATTAATTTAATGAAAATTATGGCATAAATATAAATTGATTTTTGGTAAATCATTTTAAATTAATACACAATTTTATCTCTCTCAAAAATTCTCTCCTCTCCTCACGCCAAACACACAAGGTGTGGACTGTTTTTGACTAGGTTTGGGCGTGACTTTAGGGAAGCAAGAGTGGATTTTCATGGTGAAAATTCAAGTGCTAGCACACTTACAAGTCTTGCGAAGGTGGTAGGGAGGTTCTACCATGAGCCGGGATCCATCCAACAAAGCTAGGAACTCATTTTCGCAGCTCAAACACTGAAGACAGAAGCAGTGGACTGCTGCAGTTCACTCTATGGCAGTGCGTTTTTTTGGCTTCAATGGTCTTCAAATCGACTCTACCAACCAATGTAAGTATTCCGCTATCTTTTTGGTGTATTCATGCACGATTTTCATGTCTTGTTTGATCTTGGGACCTTATAGAAAACCAACAGTTTATTGTGCAGTTTCAGGGTGTTTTCTGAACAGTTTTAAGGGCTATTTATGTGGCAATTGGCTGGCAGTGCAGTGGGTTATGTCTCGGCAATTTGAGGGGCTGAACAAGGAGCAATTTAGGCGTGATTTACTGGCAGGTTTGTGGTTGTGTTTGCTTTGTTTATTTGGTCAGTATTTTGTGAGCGTGTAAAGAGAAGAAAGAGGCAGCAGGTTGAAGGGATAAGGGCTGGTTCGGTTTGTGTTTCAGTTTTTGGGTTCTTGGTTCTCGGTTAAAGGGCTTAGGTTTTATATTTTTGACGTGTGTGTCTATAGGTTTAGGGTTTTAACGTGAGGGTGGCTTCTGGCTTGTTGTATTGTTGCTCAATTTGAGAGGGTCTTTTGGTGTGTTTCACGTGTGGGTTGAGAGAAAGGCCATTTGTTATTTACTTAGGTGAGCTGCCGAGAATTGTGTGGTCTGCTGTGTAAGGTTTGTTGAAGGCGTGAGGTATGTTATGTTTGGCTAGTGTGAGACAAGTGGGTTAATGCGTGAAGGGCAAGCTTAAGGCTGCTTTTGTCGTGGATTTGCCGAGATTTTAAGAGATGATGAGGCTTGGGTGGCTGCCGAGTGGATATGCGAGAGAGAAGGGTTTTAGGGTTTCTTTGTTGGGAGAGATGGCAGTAGGCGTTTGTGAGTGAAGCGGTGAATGGTTTATTTATTTACGTGAAGGATGATGAGGGAGAGAATCGAGAGTTGATCTAGGGTTTATTTTTGTTGTTTGTTGTGTGATTGAGCTAGGCTTTTTCTCTTTGTGTATGCGTGAGTTGGAGAGAGAGGTGGAGTGTTGGTTTTGGGTTTCTCTTATAGACAAGGGGTAGGGTTTCCATGTGCTTGAATTGGAAGGAGACCAATTAGTGTCATAAAAGGAAAACCTATTATTTGATTGGAGACAAGATTTGGTTTAATTAGGAAGTTAATATATTTGATTTATGTTAATTAGGTAGGCAATTATTTAGATTTTATTTGTTTTATTTTGATTTTCCCATGTGTTAAATATGCATTTTAGTATTTTTGGATGTCTTTTATGGGCTTGGGGGTGTGTGGGCCTTTGGTTGGTGGGTTTGGTTGTCTTTGGTTGGTGGGTTTTGTGGTGTGTGGGCTTGCGGGGGTTTTAGGTCAAGGCCCAATGGTTTGCGGGGGGTTTTGGGCTAGGTGAATTATTTAAGTTTGGAATGATTTAATGTGATTTTAATTTAATTTAATTTAGTTTCAATTTAATTGGTTTTAATTTTAATTTGTGACATGTTTTAATTATTTCTTGGATTGGGATAAGAATGTGTTTTAAAACAGAGGTCCAACAAGCGAACCCGAAGCTAACAAGCGAATAAAATCCAACAAAGTACTTATTTCTGACTTTTCCCTTCGGACGTCCGTTTCCCGCGACTTCCGTGACATAAAAGGTAGTGCCTCTAAATGACACTCATCATAGGGACTTATATGCAAAAATGCAGTGCCTACAGTCGCCCCCACTTTGATGGGAATTGTGCAGTGTGTGACAATGACAATCCTATCAAAGTACGTGCAATGTATTTTTACTTACCTGGCTCGCCAGCTGCCATTTGACTTGCCATGTGTTGAGTTCCGTTGATGTTGTGTTGTACCTGGCATGCTAAACCCCATACCTGAGGTATCGCGGTTGCGTCTCCGTACCTTGAGTGTCGCAGTGATGTCTCCATACCTGGAGTGTCGTACCTGGCGTGCTAAACCTCATACCCAAGGCGTCGCTGTAATATCTCCATACCGGGGTGCCATACCTGGCGTGCTAAACCTCATACCCAAGGCGTCGCTGTAATATCTCCATACTCGGAGTGTCGTACCTGGCAGAACTGATACTAGTAAATGTGGGCCTCGCCCCCGGGACTCATCCCCAAAACTGATAATGATGTGGGCCTCGCCCCCAGAATGCCATACCCGGCGGACTGATACTAATAATGATATGGGCCTCGTCCCCGGGACTCATCCCCAAAACTGATAATGATGTGGGCCTCGCCCCCAGAATGCCATACCCGGCAAGACTAATACTGATAATGATGTGGGCCTCGCCCCAGAGTGCCATACCTGGCAAGACTGATACTGACAATGATATGGGCCTCACCCCCGGGACTCATCCCCAAAACTAATACTCATGTGTTGCTGATTCTAGTTGGCTTGTCTTTGCCGCTTTCTCTTTTTCTTCTTTGAAGCCTTTGAATACAAAAACAAACATAAAACACAAAAAGGAATGCAAAATACGTTACGTGTATGCATGCATGCATGAATGAGTTTCCTATCCCTTTGGGTTAGGTCTTCTGCCAATTCCATCAGTGACTGCTCGGTCTTCTCTTCCTCTGGCAAAGTACTGCTTCAATCTATCCATATTGATCGGCTCGGTGAACTCATTTC
>SKCR01020867.1:0-33486 GCA_019454045.1 Zanthoxylum bungeanum
ATTAGCGAATCCAAGCCCGAGATTATTTACGAGCGCATTCACATTTCGAGTTCGAGCGCGGCTCGTCAAATCAAGCGTCAAATCATTAGTCGCATCAAGCGTCAAATCACTTGTCACTTTGAGTGATGTGACTTGACAACTTGATTGAGTTGACTTGATGTGATGAGTGATGTGTGTGGTTGGCAATTAAAGCCAAATGTGTGTGAAATGAATTTCAAATGAAATTCATGTGTATTAGATACACAAATTACACACAAAACCGAAAATCACATTTTCCCTCCTCTCTCTCCTCTTCTTCTTCCTCTCTTCACTCACGTTTTTGTTGTTCATGAGAGGCAGTGAACTGCCGACTTTTAAGAAGCAAAAATGGAGGGAAGCAAGTGTGTTTTGTGGCAAAACAAGAGTGCTAGCACACTCCGAGATCAATGCGAAGGTGATAGGGAAGTTTACCCATGAGCCGGGATTCAAATGATGAAGCTTGGAGCTTCAAATTCTTGTTGAAAATGGCGCAAAACAGAAGCCAAATCTGCAGCAGTGGGCGCACATTGCAGTGAGGCAGTGACCAGTTTTTGGCGTCTTCGTGGCCTCCGCGTCGCTCAACCGATCGATGTAAGTATTCCGCAACTTTCTTCGTTGTATTCACTTGTGTATCATGCTTGAGTTTTGATCTTGGGACCTATAGAAACTCCAACAGTAACACCTCAAGGCAATAAAATTTATGTTAAAAAAATTGATCATGCTTTTACTTAGCAACTGAATATCTTGTCTCAGTAAGCAGTGATTGTTCACGATAAATAGTAGAGCTTGATTTAGTTTAAAAAATGATAAAGCTTTTACTTAGTAACCGGACATCTTGCCTCAGTAAGCATTGATTGTTCGCGTAAAATGGTAGGGCTTTAGTTTGTGTTTGAATAAGTTCATTTTCGTAGCCTTTTTAACTCGGGTAATTAAGTCTGTTGGGGTGTCTTAACATTTAGTAACCCAAGGCTAACTGGTCTGGGAGTCACTGGCACAAAGCTCTTTACAAGGGTTAAAAAGAAAGCTTAAGCGAATTAGACACTTTTTCTTTTTAATATCTGAGATCCGAACCATTAAGTCTGTAGGGGTACCTTAACACCTAGTGCCCTAAAACCAACTCGTTCGGGAGTCACTGGCCCAAAGTTTGATATAAGGATTGGAGATATATTTATAAATAAACTTTCATTGCCAAAAGGTGTAAACTCTAACATAATTTTAGGACAAAAATATTACTGTCTTTTAAAAAAATACATGTGGTTAATGTGGGCACAATATATTGATTAATACCTTGTTTTATGAGTATATGGAAGAATGGTAAAAAAATTCATGGGAAGTCAATTTTTTGATAATTTAGAAAGAAAGAAAACAATTTTTAACTTGGATAAGAATTTTTCTTTTAGATTTCGCTTGAATTAATAGGGACTAGTTATAAGCTGGTTGGGGTGTGATGAACACTAGAAAGTGCATATTTATTATACGATAAATCAATCACTTTACACTTATAGTTTCACTAATCCCCTTAACTTGGCACGTTTGTGAAATAATATTTTAAGTTATGTTTTGAGTGTTTTTATTCTGTTATTTTTGTTATTTGGTAAGTAAAATACTGCTCGAAAGCTTGACAGGACAAAGCAGACTTGGAAAAGGGCAAGAAATAGAAATTCAGCTTTCACTCCTCGACAAGAAAATGTCGGCGCGTTGCAATAAAACGCAGACACCGCGGAATGCGCTATTCTCTCAACACATGTCCCCAACGGGGCATGTGCATAAGCATGAAAATTTCTTATGTCGGAGGCTTCAATTTAAAGGCAAAGTTTGGTCGGTGCATCGCGTCATGCAGATCATGGGCTGCGCGACGAACCGACCAAACTTTGCCTATAAATTGAAGCCTCCGACATAAGAAATTTTCATGCTTTCTTTCTGAATTCCTCTATAGTTTTTTTAGAGGGAGTGTCTTGTGTGTTTATTTATTTATAGCTTTTTGTAATGTATTTTTCGTTAAGTAATAAAATTACGAGTATGTTTAATTACAAAATGAGTAGGTAATTTCTTTTGCTGGGATAAAAGGGTGAAGCTTTTATAATGAAAACTTAGATCAATCTCGCCTACATTATAATAAATAAATTATAATCTAATGATTAAAATTTGATTTATATATAGAGTAATTATTGACAAAATTGGATACCACCTATATGGCTGTTTTTATCTTGCAACCGCCTATATAGCTAGTTTTATCTTACTACCACCTATATGGGTGGTTTTATACAATTTTGGCATAATTGAGTACCTTGGCATGACTTATTATAGACAAACGGTATCATCCCCTATATGGCTTGTTTTATACAGTATCACCACCTTTATGGTTGGTTTTATATTTTGGGCATACTTAGTACCTTGGCAGGACTAGTTATCAACAGAAATGACTACCGCCTTTATGGTTGGTTCTATATATTGGCATAATTAATTCCTGAGATAAATTAATTGGGTAACAAGGATAATTTATATATTATAATTAAGCAAGATTTCTAGATTTAAAATATTAAAAGTGGATACCCTTACTCCAGCATTTCATTTTATTACTACATTTTCACTTAAAAGTTTCCAACAACTACTACAAATCAAACCTTTTTTCTTTTCGCTCTACTTATCATTCTATTTTACTAAATCTATTCCTTGTGGATCGACCATCGACTTACCAAATTATTTTATTACTTTGACGCTCTTATACTTGAGAGTAAAAGACCAGTTTTTGAGCGTGTCATTGACCAATGTAGAAAAGATTTGACTTATTGAAGTCCAATGTGAGAGTGATAAATTATAAATGGAAGTACACTATTAATAAGACGAAAATACCCTTAGACTTCTTCCATATAAGTCCAATAGGATGTTAGAATAATTTATGAATTATTTGATAGAAATGGTTCTTATCGAAGAAAATTATCCTATAACTTACAATAGAAGTGATATTTGATATCGATTTCGGATGTTAGCATTGGACCATAGCTCTAAGATTGTTAATAGCTTACTACGATCAAGTTTTGAACTTGATTGAGCTTTCATTATGAAACGTTCATAAAATCTGCATCAGATTTGCGCAGCAAAAGCAAAGTAAGCTTATTAAAGGTTTGACCTTTGTAGTATGACTGTGAGAACTCAGTAATCTATTATAGATTCTAAGGAAATTTGTCTCTAGTCTCACTAAATGAACAATTAAATATCTGCTGGTTACTATTGATATTAAACTGTGTATTTTAGCTAGGAATGCAAAGTGTCGTTTATGAATGATTTCTTCAGATAAGAAGAGATCCATTGTGATTTCTTCATTTTGAAGAGTTCATTTTGGAATGGCCCTAGAGTTTTTTTTTATACTAAGATCACAGTTTGATATACAAGCTTATAAAGCCTATTGTAGACTCAGGTGAGCCTTTCGAAAATCCATGTTCTCTAATTTTGATATCATTCAGATTATTTTATTTTATCAAAGTATAGAGAATGCATATGTGATGAGCGGAAAATATATCAATATTTACCACCCCTTTTACCTAATATTTTGTTTAGTTTCTCGGGTTTGATGAATGTTTTGATGTGTTTTAGTTTATTTTGCAAATAAAATAAAACCGGGACTCAATGGAATCAACCAAGACAAAATATGGAACAAATAATGACAAAAACTGGACTTGACATTTGGATTTTGGAGTTTGGAAACTTGAAATGGCGTTCTAACAAAGTACAATTTCAGAAATGTCAATTTTGCGCAATATTCGTATTTTGGCCATAACTTTCTACTCTGATATCGGATTGAGGTGATTAAAGTTCCAGATTAAATAAGACTCAAGGATGTATAATTTTGAAGTTCATAATAATTTAGAATTCGGAAGATTTCATGACCGAAATGGATGAAACATCCGTAAGTGAGTTATGTGTAATTATTAAAGTCATTTTCAAAACAAATAAATAAATAAATAATGAAAATTGTCAAACTTCCACCAAACATGCTTGCATGTTTGGTGGAGGATTTGGTGCCATGTTTGGTGGAGAAATTAGTGAAGAAATTAGTGGAGAAATTGGTGGAGAAATTGGTGAAGGTAAAATTTTGGCTATAAACACCAAGCCATTTCATTTGTAAATTTCATACCTTCTTCTATGTAATTCCTTAAGAATACTAAGAATATTGTATCTTGCTTGTTTATTTACAGCTTTTAGTAATTAATTTCCGCATTTGCACTTTCTTTTATTTACTTTTCAGTCTTTATTTTTTGAAATTTACTTTTACGCACAATACTTTTCTTTCTTTACTTTTCAGCAAGTTACTTTTCAGTAATGATGAGGTAACTCCCTCTGCTGGGGTAAAAGGTAAATCTTTTATTACTATTATTTAGATTAATCTCCCTTAATTATAATAAATAAACTATTTAAAATCTTACTTAATGAGGATACCGCTTTATTGGTCGGTTGGTAATTATTGAAATTGGTTTTAACCTGACTAAGCTTGGATACCGCCTATATGGCAGGTTGGTAATTAATTATAAATTTGACTTAATCAGGTTACCGCCTATATGGCTGGTTGGTAAAATCACGCAAAGTTAATATATTATAATAAGGGAGATATCTAAAATAGTAGTGATAAATATGTGTCGTAACTTTTATTGTATTTTTACTATTTTTTAATTTCCAGCATTTACTTTTCAACTTTTACTTTCCAGCATTTATTTTTAATCTTTTAGTTTTTAGTTTTTACTTTTCAGCAATTACTTTCAGCATTTACTTTCAGTATTTATTTCCAGCATTTTACTTTATGTCTTTTATTTTATTTAAGCTTTTACTAGTTGTAAATATGTGTCGTAACTAAGTCAATTATCTGGGGTTGTGATGAATTCCAATATCACCGCTTAATAAGGGGTTATTTTATGGTTTGGGTAATTTAAAGGTTTATTTATTGAGCCTTAGTCTTAATGCTTCTTGTTAACTGGCCATTAATAAGATTGATTCATTAAACTTTAAATGAACTTGGAAAATGGATTTTAGGTTCGAGACCTTAGACTCAATAGCCTACGATCTTCCTTGAGGATAGATAACCCTTTAATAGATTTCCTTACAGGATAGGAATATATATGTCAGACGGGGTAGCCATAATTGGAACTTAATCTTAATGAATTCAGGTAACTTGGTTGACATAGGAATATGATTAATTGGGTTACACTGGGTATTTGTATCTTACCATCGGAAGATGCTTTTACATAATTTCGTGTTCCAGGTTAGTGAACTAATATATTACACAAATATAAAATAACCACTTCATCTTTTAAAAGATATTGGAAAGATTCACAACCCTAGATAGTTTTATAAATTTGAATTTTCTTCATTCTATTTTCGAGCAATTTTATTTACTTGTTTTAATTTTTAAAGTCACCACCCAATCAAACAATCAATCCATTAGATACTTGTAAATATTTAACTTCATAAATTGATATCAAAAGGTTTTAAGTCCTCATGGGATCAATACTTTTTATACTACTTGAATGATATGTGCGCTTGTGTTATACGCATGTGATTGCACCGGTCATGTTTTTGGTGCCGTTGCCGGGGTCATATTTATCTTTCACTATTATTTTTGGGGTTGGATACGTTACTCGTATCTAATTTCTTTTTACTTATTATTGTTGTTTTGTTTTGTTTCAGGTTCTCAGTCACTACATGAGACAAACTATAAGCTTTGAAATCCATCCGCTTGACCCTGAAATTGAAAGAACCATCAGACAGTTAAGAAGTGAAAGGCGAGAAGGCCAAGAAGTACTAATCAACAATGAACCTGAACCTTTGGAAGTTGCAACACCAATTCCCATTCGAGACAGAACTATTCCGGTGGTTGACGGCTTCATTTATTGTATTGTACTTCCTCTCTTACTAGTAAATACGTGTGACATCAAAACATGCATCCATATAATACAACAGTCAGCTCAGTTTGGGGGGAATGCAACTAAAGATCCTAATGCCCACATCAGCAACTTCTTGGAAGTTTGCGGCACTTTCAATTACAATCGAGCAACTGAAGAAGCAATGAGATTGCGTGTTTTTCCATATTCCTTTAATGACAGAGCTAAAGTTTGGCTACATTCACTACCAGCAGGTTCCATCACAACTTGGAACACTCTAGCCATCGAATTCCTTGCAAAGTATTTTCCACCAGCCAGAACTGTAAAGCTGAGGAATGACATCATATCCTTTGTGCAACATGACTCAGAATCCCCCTGCGAAGCTTGGGAAAGGTAGAAAGATTTACTCCGGAAATGTCCTCACCATGAGATTACAAAGTGGCTACAAGTCCAAACCTTCTACAATGGACTTTCTGGAATAATGAGAACCACAATTGATGCTGCTGCTGAAGGAGCTTTGATGGCAAAAGAAGAATATCAGGCCTGAGACTTAATTGAAGAAATAGCCAACAACAATTCTTTATGGCCAACAGAAAGGAGCATGATCCAAGGAATCACAGGAATTTATGAAGTTGGAGCCAACACAACACTGAATTCCAAGCTAGATATAATTTGCAAAAATCTGGAAACTCTTAACATGAAGGTTAATGGTGGATCCACAAGTTCACCATTTGGAGGAGCACCAGAGTCAGAATCTTACAACCAACAAGAAGAAACAGTGAATTATGTCAACAATTTCAACAGATAGGGGAACAATCCATATTCCAACACCTACAACGTAGGGTGGAGAAATCATCACAATTTCGCATGGAGCAACAATTCAGGGCATATGAACTATCCACCACCCAGATTCCAACAACAAAACAAAGGCCAGAAGCATGAAAAAGAACCAGGAATAGCGGAAGTGTGGCCCAGTAAAAAAAATATGATGCTATGTTTCAAAGCCAATCGGCTTCTATTAAAGGACTGGAGAATCAAATTGGACAACTGGCCAATGCTCAGAGTTACAGACCACCAGGTAACATTCCTAGCAACACAGAACCAAATCCAAGGAACAGAGGGAATGAGCAATGTCAAGCCATTACTTTGAAAAATGGTACTGAAATCAACAAAGATGTTGGAATCAAGGCATCCATTGAAGAAGTTCCAAAAGATGCAGTTCCACAGATTGAGGAAAAAGAAAAAAAGGAAAAAGATCAGGAAAGAATTACTCCACCTTCACATTTTCCACAACAACTCCAGAAAAGTAAACTGGACAAGCAGTTTGCTCGATTCCTGGAGGTATTCAAAAAGCTGAATATCAACATTCCATTTGCAGAAGCCTTGGAAGAAATGCCCAGCTATGTCAAATTCATGAAAGATATTCTTTCACGAAAATGGAGATTGGGAGATTACGAGATAGTAGCATTGACAGAAGAATGCAGTGCCATCATTCAGAGGAAACTTCCCTCAAAGTTGAAAGATCCGGGCAGTTTTATTGTTCCTTGCACCATATGAGAACATGACTTTGGTAAGGCTTTGTGCGATTTAGGTGCAAGTGTTAACTCGATGCCTTTTTCTATTTACAGGAAACTGCAGATTGGAGAAACAATGCCCACCTAGTCTCTCTACAACTTGCTGATAGAACGCTCGTATTTTCGAGAAGTGTAGTTCAAGATGTGCTGGTCAAAGTTGATAAATTCATTTTCCCAGTAGATTTTATTGTCCTTGATAAGGAGGAAGATGAAGACGTGCCGATCATCCTCGGGAGACCATTCTTGGCTACACGTCGAACCATTATTGATGAACAAAAAGGAGAACTAACTATGAGGGTACATGACCAAGAAGTAACATTCAATGTTTTCAAAGCCATGAATTTATGGATGACGAAAAGAAGAAGTAATGTTTTAGACTTGATGTGATATATAGTACCATCGAGAACTCCAATACAATGCAAAGTTCTACTGATAAACTGTCTGTGGAGCGTGAAGATAAAGTGTACTGCGTACTGAAGAAGCCTATTCTTGCACTACAAGCAACAGAAGAGAAACAGTTCCACCAACTCAAAGAATTGGAGGAATTTTACATACAACCTTTTGAGAATTCTAAACTGTACAAAGAAAAGGCCAAGAAGAAACATGATGAGAAGTTAGTGCGCATACAACTAGAACCAGGGTAGAATGTACTATTAAACAAATCAAGGTTGAAACTCTTCCCATGGAAGCCAAAATCACGGTGGTCAGATCCATTCTTAATCACCAAAACCAGATAAAGCCGTTGAGTTACATGATCCCAAATCCAACAAAACATTCAAAGTTAACAGCCAGCGTGTCAAGCACTACTTGTTAGACAATTATGACCCATAGCATCACTATTTGTACAGAATATTGTGTTGTTGTACAAATTAACTATGTGACAAAGGAAATTGCTATTTTATCATTTGTAATTGGATTACCGGGATATATAAATGATAAAAGTCCATATGATTAGTTCCGGATTAATAAGATATGAGACAGTATTAATCCACTAAGGTTTAATCATTAAAACATCCATAGTCGTAGTATTATTGAGATTGGACATCGATAATGTGGAATAGACTAGTATTGCACTTGTGCGTGTTATGGGAGCATAACGACATAGTTCTCATATATTTGGGTATTGGATACTTATGCAAGTGTAATAGGAGGTTCTATTTACCGATGGTACGGAAACAGCTTCGCTCTGGATAGACCCTCGGAATTCCATTGGTAGTATGACTATGTGTCTATGGAAGTCCGAATCAGGGTAGGTGTATTTGGTCTTAACCTAAAACTTACATCGCTAATACTTGTGACAATCAATATACTTTGGTTTTGGACGTCCAGGGCTTTAACAAGTTCTGTGTACGCCTCTTCTGGGTATATTGAGAATCGTAGTGTATTGGGTGTGATGTCAAGATGGAAGTATCACTTCAGTCATAGTGGAGATGATGGTCACGTAGGATACGGAACTGGTACTCTTATATGCTGCAGCTATCAGGATAATATGACTAGGTCATGTTTTTCTGATTATAGAGACTAGTTACCAGAGATCCGATACGTGCTTCGTACGGGGCAGACACAATTCCAACCCCAGGCCTAGCACGTGACATCCGATACTGGATCGTAATATGCAATACTACATATACTACGCCTGATATAGATTATATATTCCTTTAAGAATATTTCTGGAGAATTGGGTAGGCACGGTGCTTTGCTAGAAGCCAACCATGTCATGTAAATCTGTAAAAACATAGTACTAGGTACGTACGTGTTCGGATAGTCCGACGACCGGATTTACTGCCAACATATCCAGGGATCTCATGGGTCACTTCCCGAAGATTCACCGATGACGTATGACTCGCACATAATTAATCTGGGATTAATTATAAGAGAGAGAAAATTAATCTAGGATTAATTACATAGATATTTTATCTGGGATAAAATACTATTTAAAGAGAGAACGATTAATTTGGAATTAATCGATAAAATAATATATTCGATATATTATATGAAATTGGATTTCGACGCGGAATTAAAATTAGATTTTAATTCGGGCGAACGAATTAATTTAGAATTAATTCGCTAGCGACGTGAATAGTAATTTTGCTAGGTATAATTATTTAATTAAATTTGATTTAATTACGTCGCAACGGAAAATTTCGTTAATTCGGAATTAGCGAACCCGAGCCCGGGAGTGTTTGAGGGCCCACTCGGATTTCGAATCAAGTGGGGCCCACAAGTCACAGCACGCGTCACATCATTAGTCATTCTTGTGATATTAGTCACATCAACTTTGAGTGATGAGATGCATGTCACTTTTGTGATTGATGGGAGTTGTTGAAAGGCTTTAATGCCTTGTACCTTTTTTGAAAATGGTAATTGGTATTTGATTTTTGAAATCAAAAACCACAAAAATACAACACACAACTTCTTCTTCCCTTTTCTCCCTCACGGCTGGGAAGCCATTTTTTCTCTCAAAATTTCTCTCATGGCCGAGAGTTACAAGTAGCAAAGGAAACAATTTGTGGCAAATTTTTCCAAGTGCTAGCACACTAAAGAGGTCTTACAAAGGTGATAGGGAAACCCATTCATGAGCATGGAATCCATTCCCAAGGCTTGGAGCTTGAAGAACAATACATGGAGAACAAAGAGGAGGCATGGCCGAGAGCTTCAAGGAGCATAATTTTTTTTTGTGTTCTTCGCATCGCAAAGCCGATCAAAGTGAGTATTTTCGCAACTTTACTTTGTTGTATTCGCACATTTCATAGCTTAATATGATCTTGGTTTGACCTAGTAAACCCAACAATGGTATCAGAGCCATTATTAAGCATGAAATTGATTTAGGGTAAAATTTGGGTAAAATTGATTGGGGCATAATTTGATAAAATTGATTGATTGAGTATGCTTGAATGATGATAACTTAGAGTTATGCATGATCAATTTGATGAAAATTGAATTGAATTAAATTTTCCCCAATTTTTTGGCTTGGCCGAAAGTGTAGTATGCCATAAAGTCATGGTGATTTTTGTTTTTTGATCATTGGATGAGTTGAAAGACTTGGGATAAATTGATTTAGGATTTAATTGGTTTAAAATCGAAATCGGATTTAAAATCCCCAAATTGTCGTGACCTATATAGCATGGAAATGAATTGATTTTTTGATTCAATAATGTTGGACATGTGTTGATGATGATAAGCATGATTAATTATGTAAATTGGTATTTTGGAAATGTTAATTTGACTAATTAATTATGGCTAATACACTTTAAATAATTTAATTGTGATATTTGGAATATTGTGATTTAATTAGTTGGGCTAAATTTGGAATTGGGCTTAAAATGTTGTATTTGGGCTTAATGGGCTTGGTTGGGCCATGTTTGGTTTAGGTTCATTGGTTGGATCCAATTGGGCCCAAAACCATTTCCATAAAGTCCAAATATGATTAAATGGGCCTTTAAAATTTTAATTGGGCCTAATGGGCCTAAATTAAATTTTGGCAAAAGGGTGATTCCTTATTGGGCTTTGGTTGCCAAAGCCCATGCCTTATAAATTAATTAAAAGCCCATTGGACTTTAATTAAATTGACATTGGATGTTAGTTGTACTTTGAGACCCATAATGATTAGATTTAGAATCTAAGTCGCAAAGGCTCATTAATAAATTGTAATTATTTAATTTAGAATTAAATACAGAATTAGTATTAAATACAAATTAAATTGGATTTAATGTTGTAGTTTAATATAGTTCAAGAATTCGTACTTTGAGTACTTATTCTTAAAACGAGTTGGACTCGCGCAAATCAAATCGTTGTTTGAACATTGGATGGTCATTAATTTCAGATTAATTAATTGGATTAGATTGATTGATAACATGCTTTGTGTGAATACATGGATGTGATGTATGAATAATATATATCGGATGGATATTAGATGGGTGAGGGCAATTTTGGAAATTGTTGTAATAAATTTAGAATTTATTAAGTTGGACCTGCGTGTCCAGCCTATTACCTCTTGATTCTTTGTATTTCTCTTCTCACCTATTCCCCTCAATGTAAATGAGGTTTCTTTAGAAGTGTTATGTAATTGGGTAGAAGTAAGATTTGTGCTAGCGGGAGAGAGGAAAGGGAAAGATTTGTTCTAGGAACAAGTTGTTTTAAATATCCATCTGCATATCATTATTAATTTATTTATCGCGCCTTATTATGCTTTTAGAATGCATGTTTAAGGGTGTATGATGAGACCTAATCAAAGATAATTAATTGGTTGCCAATTACGCAAAAAACCCTCAACAAATATTAAGCGTTTTTCCTTCCATTGAATGATTCATTCTCAAGATCCAAGATTTGCACTGGTTTGTTGGCCAAAGTCAAGACCTTTGTCCATCGCGGATGTGTTTGAATCATGAAGGCTTTGTTCCATATCGCATGGCTTGTCCAAGTTGTGATTTGTTGGCCAAAGTCAAGATCACTTATTGTCCATCGACATCGATTACGAAGCTTTCCAAGGTCAATGGGTCCCGCTTAACTGGAATCATTAAGTTTGTTGTGCCAAAGCCAAGGCTTAATTGATTCAGAGGAAAAAGGTTAGGGAATATATCGGATATATTGGCATATATTAGATATATGTTTCGGACTTGGATGTCCACCTACTGGATCTAGGAATTGGATGCGATCCAATTGATCTTAGAGATCTACCTAGTTAAATATCATACAGCTTGTTGGCCAAAGCCAAGGTTGTATGTTATTTAACGGGATCCTAGCCCACTAGGAAACAAGGTTTCTTGAGTACTCAACAGAGGCTTAGAGGCTCGCCGAAAAATAGTGGGAGGCAAGTATTAAATTTGCTATTTCGTCTAGATACTTGCTAATACGCGCTCATTTCATTTTTCGTCATTCCATAAATATATTAGTTCGACTAATATTTAATCGTTGTTTTAAATTAAACAGTTGGACTGTATTCAAACTACTTCAATTATAGTTGATTATATAATTGAATTATAGTAATCAATATATTTGAATTTAACCAATTTAATTATAGTTGATTATATAGTTAGACTATATTAATCATTATATTCAATAGTACTTGAAATCGTTGATTGGATAGTTGGACTATAGCAATCAAGATAACTGAAAGATTAGCGTTTAAAACATAATCCTAGGAGAAAATGGTTTTTAAACGGCTTCAATTTTCAGATTGGGAATAAAACCTCAGGATAGTCCTGGGAACCGAGAAGTTACTTTATTTGATAGAATGATATCTTGGACCTAAGCCCGGAGTTGAGCAAATAGTAGAACATGATCTTTGGAAGATTCATGTGATGATAACTTTAGTGCTCAATCCTTTATGCTAGATGCAATGACACTTTAATTTCGTTGTCAAAATTAAGGATTAGATCCTTGTACCATGATGATGAAATTAAAGATCTTCATAGATTTATTCTTAAATCTTAGAAGTACAAATTGCAAAAGAAGCTCTTTCGCTCGTGTATGTCAGAGGGTACATCTGTCGAGCACTAGGTATCGCAGATGATTGCTGACATCGATCAGATAGGTAAGCTGGGCATTACCTACGTGGCCGAGACTACTAAAGATTTGATCTTATAGTCTCTACCCGAAAGCTGGGGCAGGTTCATTGTGAACCAAGAGTAAACTCTTGGAGAGTTGATGGCTATGCTCTAGGAAGCAGAGCCAGAGCTTCTAAAAAGGGCAAAGGCAAAATCATCACGGTCTTCTAGGAAGACAAAATGACATATCCCAAGATGTCTGCCTAAACTGTGGCAAACGGAGTCACTGAAGTGTGATTGCCGTATGTACAAGGCAGACGTGAATTAAGTGAAGACGGGCAAGGCTCCGAATTCAAGTATGTTTGTCATAAACATGTTCACTATTAGTTTCAAAATTGGATTTTGATACTAGATGTGGTACATAGATATGTACTGATGTGCGGAATCTGCTGATTAGCAGGAGACTGACTTCAGTTAAGATCAATATGCGAGTCAGAAATGGGACGAGAGTCACTGTTTTAATCGTAGAAACCTAAATTTAGGAACTACCCTACGGGTGTGTACTTAAATTAGGAAACTGTTAAAATGTACCTAGTTTGACTAGAAACATTATCTCTATATCAGAGTATAACTTGTTGCGGGTATACCTTTATATTCTAGAACACTAAAGTGTTTTATTTTATAAAGATGATATTGAGATAAACACATTAGATGTGAATAACAATATTTATATTTTGAATATAAATGAATCTCAAACGTATGACATGACAAACAAATAGCTCAAACTGAATAAATCAGTTGAGACTTATAAGTGGCATTGTTGTCTAGGACATATTAACAAGACTCGTATATCCACACTTTCGAAGAGTGGGTACTAGGATTGATTTGATTCTAATCAAATGATGTCTACGAATCTAGTTTAATAGGCAAAGTGTCTAAAACACTTTTTACTTGGTAAAAGTACAAGTGCCACTGATCTGTTAGCCCTCGTTCATAGTGACGTAAGTGGGCCCATATCTAGCTAGGCTAGAGGTGGATATGAATACTTCGTAACTTTTACGGATGTGGACTCTTCACGGAACACCTCAATCAGACCGGGCCGGCGGTTCGGTTCGGTTCCGAACCGTCCGGTTCCGGTTCCATTCGGTTTTTTTTTTTTACTTTTTTGAAAATAAAACTCAAATTACAAATAATTATATTAAATTATTATTTTTGAAAATAATTACAAATAAAATTACATAATTACAAATAAAATTATGTAAATTACAAATTACGTTAAATTACATTACATAATTACACTAAATTACAAATAAAAATCTTAATTAAAAAATTAAAAAATATATATTATTATATATATGCAAACCGGTTCCAACCGGAACCGTTGGAACCGAACGGTTCCAACCGGTTCGGCTAAGGGAGGAACCTTAACCGAACCGGTTAGGTTCCGGAACCGGAACCTTGGCAGGGTCTAACCTCAATTAGACGGTGTGTCCGAACGGAAAAACTGAATTTTGTTAGACATGATAAGGTTAATTATGAGTCGCTCTGAGCTACCACTTTCCTTCTAGGGATACGCATTAAACAGTGCAATACTGATTTTGAATATGGTTCCATGAAAATATGTTTGACAGACTTCATATTAGATATGAACAGGAAAGAAATAGGGTTTTCTCATTCCTGAAGATTTGGGTATGCTAGGCATATGTTTGGATGATACCAAACTAGAACCCAAATCGGATAAGTGCCTAAATTATAGGTTATCCTAGGGTAACCAAAGTATAGTACTTATACAACTCGCAACAGAACAATTTAATTGTTGCTCACCATGCGGTTTTCCTAAGAGGAATACCGATATGCAGTGGTAAATGGGAGGAAAGTAAACCTCGATGAAAATCAAAGTAATACTGTTCCAGACACCGATTCCTTAATGGAACACAAACAGTTCATCGAAGATGAAACTGTACCAATAATCTTCGAATACACAAGAACCGCATAAGTCGGAGAGAGTCAGAAAACAACCTGGGAGGTATGGGTTTCTGATCTCATCTCATGAAGATGTCAATCTTATTGAGGAATACAAACTGGCTACGTATGAGTAAGTGATACAAGGTATCGACTCCCTATTATGGCAAAGTGCCATGATATCCGAAATGGATTCCATGTAAACCAACAAAGTTTGGACACTGGTTGATGCACCGGAAAGGCATTGTGCCTATTGGTACTATGTAAGTCTTCAAGGAAGACATACATGGATGACAACATACCAACATACAAAGCTAGGCTTGTAGCGAAAAGGTATCGTTATCAACATTGTGTCGATTATAAAGAAACCTTTTACTCGTTGTCATGGTTAAATCCATTCGGATAATGCTTGCTGATGCTGCATGTTTCATTCATGAAATATGACAGCTGAACATCAAAACCGCTTTCCTTAAACGGAAACCTTTTGAAGGATGTTTACAACATCCTGACGGTTTTGTCGTACCAAAACAACCAAACAAGGTTTGCAAGTTAATTCGATCCATTTATGGATTGAAGCAAGCATTGCGTTCTTGGAACTATAGTTTTGATGTAATCATAATGGTATATGATTTAATTCAAAACAAAAATGATTCTTGTGTATATAAGAGGGTTAGTGGGAGCGCACTGACAATGATTGTCCTATATAATGATGATATATCATTTCTTGGAAATGACATTCCCATAATACGATCGGTGAAAGCTTGACATTCTTGAAAAATTCTCCGTAGACTACTTGGAAGAGACAACCTTTATTATAGGAATAAGGATCTACTCGGATAGATCTAAAAGTTGTTGGCACTCTCTGAGAACTCGTACATTGAAATATATGTACGTGACCTGGTGTCTCATATGCTTTGACCATATGGAGTCACAATCAGACCAATCCAAGTGATAATCACTGGATTGATGTTAAGAACATCCTTAAGTATCTTAGATGAACTAAGGATGCTTTCTTATACTATGGAGAATGAGAACTTGAAGTGACTGGGTTCACCGTTGCAAGTTTCCAAACTGATAAAAATGATTATAAGTCGTAATAAAGGTACTATATAGTTTGAATAACGGAACAGTAAGCTGGAAATCTTCCTAGCAAGATACTGTTGCCGAATAAAATAAAAAAAATGGAATATTGCTGCCACTGAGGCAGCAATAAGAGATTTGGATCTATAATAATCCTAATCAGATTAGGAGTAGTTCTGTTAGCAGCTGAGCTAGGCTACAACATAGGCTAAAGAATTAATGGTCTCATCAACAATCCAAGTATATACTTCAACTATTCATCTGATTCGTTCGGATCATACATCGTGGCGATGTGATGATCGAATAAATCGCATCAGATGATAACTTTGCAAATCCGCTGACGAAAGTAGTTTCTCAGCGGAAGTTTGAGCGAACCGTACACAGTTCAAGTGTAGGACACTTGAGTGATTGGCTATAGGCCAAATGGGAGATTGTTGGACAATTATGACCCATAGCATCACTATTTGTACAGAACATTGTGTTGTTGTACAATTTAACTATGTGACAAAAGAAATTGCTCTTTTATCATTTGTAATTGGATTACCGGGATATATAAATGATAAAAGTCCATATGATTAGTTCCAGATTAATAAGATATGAAACATTATTAATCCACCAAGGTTTAATCATTAAGACATCCCTAGTCGTAGTATTATCGAGATTGGACATCGATAATGCGGAATAAACTAGTATTGCACTTGTGCGTGTTATGGGAGCATAACGACATAGTTCTCATATATTTGGGTATTGGATACTCATGCAAGTATAATAGGAGGTTATGTTTACCGATGGTACGGAAACAGCTTCGCTCTGGATAGACCCATCGGAATTCCATTGGTAGTATGACTATGTGTCTATGGAAGTCTGAATCAGGGTAGGTGTATTTGGTCTTAACCTGAGACTTACATCGCTAATACTTGCGACAATCAATATACTTTGGTTTTGGTCATCCACGGCTTTAACAGGTTCTGTGTACGCCTCTTATTGGTATATTGAGAATCGTAGTGTATTGGGTGTGATGTCAAGATGAAAGTATCACTTCAGTCATAGTGGAGATGATGGTCACGTAGGATACGGAACTGGTACTCTTATATGTTGCAGCTATCGGGATAATATGACTAGGTCATGTTTATCCGATTATAGAGACTAGTTACTATAGATCCGATATGTGCTTCGTACGGGGCAGACACAATTCCAGCCCCAGAAATAGCACGTGACATCCGATACTGGATCGCCTGATATAGATTACATATTCCTTTAAGAATATTTCTTGAGAATTGGGTAGGCACGATGCTTTGCTAGAAGCCAACCATGTCTTGTAAATTGGTATAAACGTAGTACTAGGTACGTACGTGTTCGGATAGTCCGATGACCGGATTTACTGCAAACATATCCAGGGATCTCATGGGTCGCTTCCCGAAGATTCACCGATGACGTATGACTCGCACATAATTAATCTGGGATTAATTATAAGAGAGAAAATTGATCTAGGATTAATTACGGAGATATTTTATCTGGGATAAAATACTATTTAAAGAGAGAACGATTAATTTGGAATTAATCGATAAAATAATATATTCAATATATTATACGAAATTGGATTTCGACGCGAAATTAAAATTAGATTTTAATTCGGGTGAACGAATTAATTTAGAATTAATTCGCTAGCGAAGTGAATAGTAATTTTGCTAAGCATAATTATTTAATTAAATGTGTTTTAATTACGTCGCAACGGAAAAATTCGTTAATTCGGAATTAGCGAACCCGAGCCCGGGAGGAGTGTTTGCGGGCCCACTCGGATTTCGAATCAAGTGGGGTCCACAAGTCACATCACGCGTCACATCATTAGTCATTCTGTGATATTAGTCACATCAACTTTGAGTGATGAGATGCATGTCACTTTTGTGATTGATAGGAGTTGTTGAAAGGCTTTAATGCTTGTACCTTTTTTGAAAATGGTAATTGGTATTTGATTTTTGAAATCAAAAACCACACAAAATTACAACACACAATCTTCTTCTCTTCTCTCCCTCACGGCTTAGAAGCCATTTTTTCTCTCAAAATTTCTCTCATGGCCGAGAGTTACAAGTAGCAAAGGAAACAATTTGTGGCAAATATTTCCAAGTGCTAGCACACTAAAGAGGTCTTACAAAGGTGATAGGGAAACCCATTCATGAGCATGGAATCCATTCTCAAGGCTTGGAGCTTGAAGAACAATACATGGAGCACAAAGAGGAGGCATGGTCGAGAGCTTCAAGGAGCAGAAATTTTTTTTGTGTTCTTCGCATCGCAAAGCTGATCAAAGTGAGTATTTTCGCAACTTTACTTTGTTGTATTCGCACATTTCATAGCTTAATATTATTTTGGTTTGACCTAGTAAACCCAACACTACTAGGGAGAATCAATTGAGCGACAAAAAGAAAGTATCTTACTTTCAGATCCAGCCTAATGTTCGGGCAGTCATGTCTAGCTAACGACTTTAAATTTAGCGCTAGCTGGGAGGCAATCCATGCAATTTGTGTATATATTCAAGATTTGGTGTGTTTTATTTTTTTTGTGTTTCATTTGTGTAGGTAAAGTCATTTCACGATGGAAGACGTTCTCGTAAATCTTCACATACAATTTCCTTCTCTCCCTCAAAAATCTCTGATGAAAGTCTACAAAGCTCGCTTTGAAAGGATAAGACTACTGATGATCAAAGGTATTCCAAATGATATTCGTTGGATTATTGAAGCACGGGTCCAATTGGCAGGTGAGTCTTCTGACTCTTTTGTTTCACATCTGTCTGGTTTAGGAAGAAGCACCTATGCTAAAAAGAGAAGAGTTAAAAGAATGGGTGTTTGCTATAAATGTGCTCGTATGACATATAATACTCGTTGTCGTTCTTTAGGAATGATATCTGATAACCGTGAATATAAGATTAAATTCATTAGGGATGGCTTGAGTAATGAGTCTTTGGATGACATATCTAAGACTCTTGAGACGCATTCCAGTGGATATGTGCATTATTCAATTCACATGTTATATACACAATTCCGAAAATAAAGACAACAGTATAGTCTCGGGAATCTGACTCTAAAAGACCTTGTTTGCCAATTTATAAGAAAATTAGATGGGAAGCTTTAGCCTGATGCATAGACGTTATTCAAGCCATTACTTTTTTGTAAATATTATTATCTCTTTGTCTTTTCCTAATAATTGTGATTTTTTTGTTGTTTTCTTATATTTTCTCCTACAGGAATCAGACTTTTTGACCTTTCATGATTTATTGTTTTGCTACTAATTTTTCTTTGGAAGATACTAGTGCTATTATTACTAACCATTTTCAGGTGTTATAAATTCAACTCATCATTGCACTTTTGAAGACATCCAGATAAAAATGGAAGCCACTTCAAGAAGATGAGTTGTAAATATCTGTGTCTTTTGTGGTACTAGTGGTGGTACTAACCCACAATACGTAGCGGCATCATAGGAATTGGGTCGAGTCTTCGCTGAAAGGAATATGCACCTAGTATATGGCGCTGGCAATCTTGGATTAATGAGAATAATTTCAAAGGCCGTACAGGATGGAGGCAGTCAAGTCTTAGGAATCATCGAAAAACCCTTGGCGGAAGCGAAGCTTATAAGACCATCAAACGGAGAAGAACTGATCGTGCCATGTATGTCTGAACAACTGGTGGAAATGATTAATCGGGCTGATGCTTTTATGCTTTTCCATGAGGCTTAGGTACGATGGAGGAAATTTTTACAGTACTATCTTGGGCGAACTTGAACATACACCAGAAACCGCTGGACTGTTCAACGCTGATGGATTTTATGATTTTCTTTGTGTGTTTCTTGATGATGCCCGGAGAAATGGGTTCGTGTCAAAAACTGTAAAAAAAACTCCTTTTTACTGCCAGAACTGTCCCAGATTTAATTGACCAAATCTTAACCTTTGAACCACAATTTGACCCTATACTTTCCAAGATAAATTGGTCTGATAATGATTGTTGTAAGAAACGTCGGATAAATCTAGATCTTAACTTTTAATTTTTATTTAAGATGTAGAATTTCAGCTAATCAGGTATTGTTTCTAAACTCTTCTTCTACTTTTTAAGACATTAGGGACAATGTTTCATTTAGGTTTAGGGGAGGCGAATAGTTGACTAGTATCTTGTTTTTATTGCGTTATTTTTAGTCTAAATTTTTTGAAAAAATACAAAAAAAAATTAAATTTTTTTACATAAATTAAAAAAAAAATTGTGTTTTTGTGTTTTTAATTTGATTAATCAGGTGAAATTGGTGTGAGATAGCTGTGTAAGGAATTTCCACTCCTGAGACGTATCTCAACCTATTTCAGAATAAGTTAATTTTTGTTTATTTCCTTTTGAATTATTTAATTTATGAATTATCCATAAAACTGACTAAAATGAATCTTCATATGTTTAGTTGACAGGTATTATCAACATACATGGTAACATACGGACATGAGTTGTAATTGAAAAGTTTGTAATATTCAGTGCTCTAGTTTAATTGGAGGAAACATCTAAAAAAGCAATGGGATTTAAAAAAAAAAATTTCGTCTGAGATCCAAGTTATTAAGTCCGTAGGGGTGTTTTAACACATAGTGCCCTAAAACCAACTGGTTTGGGAGCTATTGGCCCAAAGCTTGCTACATGGATCAAAGATGTTGCAATATATATATATATATATATATATATATATATATATATATATATATATATATATATATATATATATATATATATATATATATATATGTCTGAAATCCGAGTAATTAAGTCTGTAAGGGTGTCTTAACACCTAGTGCCCTAAAGCCAGCTGGTTTGGGAGTCACTGACCCAAAGCTTGTTACATGGATGTATGATATTGTATATAAATAAAAAAAAAACAGAAAAATCAGAAAAATATTCCATTGCTAAAAAAGGTGTGAATTATGATATAACTTTAGGACAAAAATATTACTCTCTTCTCAACTACACTTGTGACTATTGTGGGCAAAATGAGTTGATTACTATTTTGTTGGCTGTGTGTATGAACAATGGTAAAAATAATCGGGGAATTTACTTATTCGGTAATTTAGAAAGAAAGTAAACAACTCTAAACTTGGATAAGAAGTTTCACCTGATTAGTCATTAACTTCTTTTTTCTATTTTCTCTTGTGTTTTTGCTCTTGTGTGCATTAGTTTTATTATATTTTTGTTTTTATAAGACGTTTGTGGGTATCGTTGCTGTAAGCCCTCAAGAGACTACAACCCATCCACTAGGGACACCTGGGGGTTTAAAGGTTTGTTGCATACGCTAAATACAACTGTGATCCATACGAAACTGGCTTAGTTTAATTTTAATTATTTATTGTATTTTATTTTGTTGTTTTGCTTGTGGACTAGCAAAATGTTAGGTTTGGGGGTGTGATGAGCGGAAAATATATCAATAATTATCGCCCTTTTACCTAATATTTTGTTTAGTTTCTCGGGTTTGATGAACGTTTTGATGTGTTTTAGTTTATTTTGCAGATAAAATAAAATCGGGACCCAATGGAATCAATCAGGACGAAATATGAAACAAATAATGGCAAAAACTGGACTTGACATTTGGATTTTGGAGGTTGGAAACTTGAAATGATGTTCTAACAAAGTACAGTTTCAGAAATTTCAACTTTGCATAATTTTCGTATTTTGGCCATAACGTTTTACTCCGATATTGGATTGAGGTGATTCAAGTTCCAGATTAAATAAGGCTCAAAGATCTACAACTTTGAAGTTTATAATAATTTCGAATTCGGAAGATTGCATGACCGAAATGGATGAAACATCTGGAAGTGTGTTATGTGCAATTATTAAAGTCATTTTCAAAAAAAAAAATGAAAATGAAAATTGTCAAACTTCCACCAAACATGCTTACATGTTTGGTGGAGGATTTGGTGCCATGTTTGATGGAGAAATTAGTGGAGAAATTAGTGGAGAAATTGGTGGGAAATTGGTGAATGTAAAGTTTTGCCTATAAATACCAAGTCATTTCATTTGTAAGTTTCATACCTTCTTCTATGTATTCATTAAAAATATTAAGAAGATTGTATCTTGCTTGTTTATTTACCGCTTTCAGTAATTAATTTCCGCTTATGCACTTTCTTTTCTTTACTTTTCAGTCTTTACTTTTCATACCTTCTTTTATGTAATTCCTTAAGAATACTAAGAAGATTGTATCTTGATTTATTTACAGCTTTCAGTAATTAATTTCCGCTTTTGCACTTTCTTTTCTTTACTTTTCAGTCTTTACTTTTTGAAATTTACTTTTACGCACAATACTTTCATTTCTTTACTTTTCAGCAAGTTACTTTTCAGTAATGAGGAGGTAACTCCCCCTGCTAGGGTAAAAGGTAAATCTTTTATTACTATTATTTATATTAATCTCCCTTAATTATAATATATAAACTATTTAAAATCTTACTTAATGAGGATACCGCTTTACTGGTCGGTTGGTAATTATTGAAATTGGTTTTAACCTGACTAAGCTTGGATACCGCCTATATGGCAGGTTGGTAATTAATTATAAATTTGACTTAATCAGGTTACCGCCTATATGTCTGGTTGGTAAAATCACGCAAAATTAATATATTATAATAAGGGAGATATCTAAAATAGTAGTGATAAAAGTGGATCATTTTACTCTAGCATTATCTTTTATTGTATTTTTACTTTTTTTTTATTTCCAGCATTTACTTTTCAGCTTTTACTTTCCAGCATTTATTTTTCAACTTTTACTCTTCAGTTTATACTTTTCAGCAATTACTTTCAGCATTTACTATAACTGAAACTTTCTCTGAGTTTTGTATCTCTGGAAACTATTTTCTGAAAAATCTGATATTTCAAAACTTCTTTATGAAAACTGGTATCTGAGTGTCTGTAGAAAAACTGACGCATGGAGGCGTTACGTCTCGCCGTCCCCCCATACGCCCTAGAGTCAGATATGAAAACCCATGACATTGGGGCGTTACGTATCGCCGTCCCCCAAAGCATGCCATACCTGCCCTGAAACTAGTGGTCTTGGGGCGTTACGTCTCGCCGTCCCCAAAGCCACAATCTGGAGTTGGGGGTGCGGATCTATGCTACCACCCAAGCTCAAATTGGGGTCTAGGGGCGTTACGTATCGCTGTCCCCTTAGCCCATCTGGAGGATCTGAAAGCGTCCCCTCAGTCCTCAACATGTGCACATGTCTCTGAATCCGTCAATTCCAACAATGTACAACTGGGATGGGTCAAATCCCAAATCCTGAATCCAAAGTATCCGTCAAGTCCAAACTGTGTCTCAAGTTACATACTAGGGTGAGTTCTTACCTCATGCCCTGAAAAACATAAAACCATAATCTGTAACTCAAACTGTAGAAAGAAACATTTTCTGAAATACGACTCTTTTCAAAGCATTTGAAATCTTTCTTTAAAACATTTGAAATTGTTGAAAACGTTGTTATCATTTGCTCAACTGCTGAAAACTTAAACACACACACACAACACATGCATATATGCATTTCTCATGCTTCTCTCTACTCTAGCCATGATTTCCTCTATAATGTTCTTACAAACTATATGCTCAAATATCAACAGAATGCTTGTTCAAACTAAAACATGCTAAATTTATCTTACATTCATATATATCTATATTTATCTATATATGCACACATTCAACCATCATAACTTAGCTTACCTCTATAACTTACCGGGCTGGTGGCTCACAACCATATATTGCATAATTTATTCATACACACACAATCGAAGTTCTTCTACTACATCAAACATCAAACGTAAACGAGTTCAAATATCTTAGTTCTTAACTGATTCGTTATTTTCTAACTATCTACTTGTGCTCAAGAATCTTATGTCATAATCTTTTATACATTCTCATGCTATTCATAAATTGCTCATTTATGCTCTTATCACTTTATATACTCGTATCTTTACTCATGTTGCTAATATTCTTATATAATACATAAATTACAACTTTCCTTCATAACACTAGTTCATATATGTTTATCTCATTTATAACTTTAATCTCATTCCCTAGGGTGTAGTTTCTACATCCCCATACCCAAGTCTTATTTAATTATAAACATAAACATAACATCATTCATATACTTTATCTATCTATATACATAAAACACACTCGTTTATGCCTAGATATGCATCTTTTTACTTTCATATGCTCATGCTTATCTTTACTCATACGTCTTCTTATTTCTTCTACATTCTCCTTCATATATACATATATCTATACAAATGTATTTATGTTTCATACATATAATTATAAAAAACCTTATTATATTGCTAGCTTCAGACATTACTAAATTTATCAAGGGCTTACAGCATGAGATACTTACCTGACTAAGTGAATGCCCGCGATCCCGGTCCGATCTGTCAAACAAGTAACAGTGCAAGGTTAGTACCGCTATTTGCGGAACTTCCAACTTATCTAAAACAACTACGGGTTTCCCCGGAACACCCGAATCATCTCTGATACTACGGTCTAAGCTTCATTACTCTAATACATGCTTACATGCTATTCTAAATTAGCTAGATAGGTCATATTCTCATTTTACGCGTGTGCGGTAAAACTTACAGAAAAGTTTCCGCAAATGCTACGGAAGGGTCATGAACCCTCCAAACTGATCCAGAATTACTCAATTACCCTCGCAATGTCATATTTATACTATCTTCATGATTACGGTCAACTACACTCGGTTGCGCGAGAAACTCCGTTTTACCGGAAACTCGCTAATTCTACCGGATCGATCATATCTCATCCGATTCTCCCCGGATACTACCACATTTATCGTTTTAACATATTAAAACATATCCAATTCATATAAAGGCAATTCGCTAAACTACGGAACTACCGGAAACATCCGAATATAAATCGATACACTTTGAAATATCAAATTTTGAACGGAAAGTCGTACCGAAATTCCGAGGCCATATTCGGACTCCCAACGGCCATACGAACGCGCTGGTGTCGACGGAATTTTGATCGGAGCTACTGTTCATCATGGGTTTACTGTTCACCGCGACTTTCTTCCTCGTTTCGCGTGAAACCGGCCGTTGTTCGATGAAATCAACCCCACACACTCGTAGTACTCGTCTAGGGCTTTGATTTGGTAGGTGGCTCGTGCTGTGAAACGAACCGACGAGCCGGATTCGTTGAAACCCATGTTGCGCCCTTTCTCTTTAGATTCCCGTCGTTCGCCGGCGATTCAGAGTCGCCACCGGCCACCCACAAATGCACAGTGGCCGGGCGCTTCTTTCCCGACCGTCGCGCTGTCCGGCGGTGGCCGGGAAGTGGCCGGCGCGAGCAAGGGTCCTCCAACGAAAATAGGGGTCGGGTGAGGGTATAGGAAAATGATGTCATTTTTGCAATTTCTCAAAACCTTAAGGCTTTAAATACTAGCAGGGAAAATATCATATAAGCCCCTGCGAAATTACTGATCAGCCCCTATTCTGGAACCTTCTGGAACATCGCAATTTCGGAGCCCTTCTGATGCGATTCTCGAAAATTGTTCAACATAAAAGTTGTTCATCTCGGAAAAACGAGTCCAATGTTCAAGAATCAACTCAATCGGAGTTTGTTTGCCCTTATTGTGACCAAAACCGCAAACTTTACGCGTTTTACAAAAATCGCGTATCTGACTTCTGATCCCACGCGTTTTCTGACACGACGAAAATTCAAAATCAATTATTCCAACTCATATAACATCACTTAAACTCTTATTCATCATCATCATCATGCTCCGAGGCTAAAACATCCGTCCGGGAATCTTCTAGAACAATCCCGAAAATCTGGGATGTTACATTCACCCCTCCTTATAAAAATTTCGTCCTCAAAATTTCTCCGTCCTTACAACTACTGATTCCAACCCGGTCTCATGTGCGGGAACTATCTTACTCTAAACTCCACTGATATAACTTCTATGTCTCAACTGTTAACTAATCTCTATTTATAAGCTCAGATCCTTAACAGCTCATCCACGGCTTTAAACTAACTATACTGGTTTAATTCTCATCTCTGGCAATACTGGTCTGGCCCTTATCTTTGACTGTACTGCTCTGGTTCTTATCTCAAATCATTTGGCCTCTCTCAGGCCCTATACTGATTCTATCTTATTCTTGCTGATTCTCTGATCCAAAAGGCCGCAAAAGTACTAACTTAATCCAATATCTTCCTATACGAAGATAGCTAATCTATTCACAACAAATGAGTCACCCATGGACTCATATTCAAGCAAACAAAGCACTGAACAATATAATCATATCATATCAAATAATCATAGAAGATACATACAAAGACCTACGTGGTCTTTACCAAACTAAAGACAATCTCCGACAGCTGGATCCCCACAATTGCAGTCACTGACTTCTAGACCATACTACTGACTCTGACTCTTAAACCATGCTCTGATACCAACTTTGTAACATCCTGCCTAGGCCAGGATGCTACCGGCAGGAGACAGGAGAATCCATCTCCATAAGCCTCTGATTCTGACGAAATTTCGGCATGATGTATGCAGAACATCATGCAACATGGCCCATAACCAGCATCCAAAACAACACAATCAACAAATCTCAATATCAAGGCCTCATGCCTGAACTCAATCAACAAAAGTAAATCAATTGGCCTCCGGCCAGGACTCAAAAATAAAACTAAACTATTACATCACTAATACAAATGAGGTACAAATGCAAAAAAAAACTATAAAAAAAAAGGGTCGTGAGGACCCATAACTTGACCCAGGACTCTCTTGACTGCAATTGGGGTGATCCACCGTCTTCACCGAGCATCTACTGATTCTATGTGGCAGCTACTGACCTGCAAAACTACAACTGAAAAGGTGTGAGTCATATTGACTCAGTAAGTAATCATACTCATAACTTAAATATACAAACTCATACAAAATCTGTTTCTTAATCTATTAATGACTTAAGTTGTCCATGTATCCACACATAGTTCTTAATTCTAAGTTAACTACAAAACTCTTACCAAGTTCAGATACTACCTCTTATTACAAATTTTCTATTCTTTATCACACACACCCTTTCATCATGTTCCATACTTAAACTTTAAACATCTTTATTATGCCTATTAAGCCCTATAAATTCATCTATAGTACCAAGACTCATTACGTTTCCACTACGTCATTTTATTAGCTTTCCGCTGTTCTTTATATTTACTTTTGATCTAGTTTCGACATTTAATATAACCTCTTACTCTTACATTTCTTGAAATATCATCAAGTCGGATAATTAAAACTTATTTTTGTTAACTATCTAATCCATGATTACATGCATATGTTACCTTTTCATTATGAACTAGCATCCTTACAGTATGTTCTTCCTTCGTAAGCAAGCAACTTATACAATTATCCTTGATATACATGCATTAAAATAAAATCATGCTACTCTGTACTCGTGTCTTACAAAATGCCGACTCTATATGAATATGCGATGCACAAAGTTAACCATATACTCGCGAATATGAATTCATATAATCACGCATTAATACCATCTATATGTATCTCAAATGACCTCTCGGAGGTGTGATCTATATGCTTATCTTGTGAAATATACATTACTCAATATGTTATACACTTTTATAACTATTACTTTTAAGCCTTTTCTGAAAAACTCACATATGAAAGTACTAATGCTTTCATGCATGGTATTGACTATATGCATCACAGATGAAATTACTTGAATACATGAGGTATATGCACGACTTGTAAACTTTACTACACTTAACAAACTAAGTCTTTAGAAAATACTTTCTGAAAATCCTTCTGAAAGCTCTTTGCTGAAAACTTTATCTCACTTTTTCTTTCTGAAAAAGCTCTTTCGGAAAACTGTAACTGGAAACTAAAAAAGGTGTTTGAAACTGTAATCTGTATTTGAAAACTGAAAATGTATCTCAAAACTGTAAACTATATCTGAAAACTGTAACTGAAACTTTCTCTGAGTTCTGTATCTCTGGAAACTATTTTCTGAAAAATCTGATATTTCAAAACTTCTTTATGAAAACTGGTATCTGAGTGTCTGTAGGAAAACTGACGCATGGAGGCGTTACGTCTCGCCGTCCCCCATACGCCCTAGAGTCAGATATGCAAACCCATGACATTGGGGCGTTACGTATCGCCGTCCCCTAAAGCATGCCATACCTGCCCTGAAACTAGTGGTCTTGGGGCGTTACGTCTCGCCGTCCCCAAAGCCACAATCTGGAGCTGGGGGTGCGGATCTATGCTACCACCCAAGCTCAAACTGGGGTCTAGGGGCGTTACGTATCGCCGTCCCCTTAGCCCATCTGGAGGATCTGAGAGCGTCCCCTCAGTCCTCAACATGTGCACATGTCTCTGAATCCGTCAATTCCAACAATGTACAACTGGGATGGGTCAAATCCCAAATCCCGAATCCAAATTATCCGTCAAGTCCAAACTGTGTCTCAAGTTACATATTGGGGTGAGTTTTTACCTCATGCCCCGAAAAACATAAAACAATAATCTGTAACTCAAACTGTAGAAAGAAACATTTTCTGAAATACGACTCTTTTCAAAGCATTTGAAATCTTTCTTTAAAACATTTGAAATTGTTGAAAACGTTGTTATCGTTTGCTCAACTGCTGAAAACTTAAACACACACACACACGCACATGCATATATGCATTTCTCATGCTTCTCTCTACTTTAGCCATGATTTCCTCTATAATGATCTTACAAACTATATGCTCAAATATCAACAGAATGCTTGTTCAAACTAAAACATGCTAAATTTATCTTACATTCATACATATCTATATTTATCTATATATGCACACATTCAACCATCATAACTTAGCTTACCTCTATAACTTACCAGGCTGGTGGCTCACAAACCATATATTGCATAATTTATATTCATACACACACAATCGAAGTTCTTCTACTACATCAAACATCAAACGTAAACGAGTTCAAATATCTTAGTTCTTAAACTGATTCGCTATTTTCTAACTATCTACTTGTGCTCAAGAATCTTATGTCATAATCTTTTATACATTCTCATGCTATGCATAAATTTCTCATTTATGCTCTTATCACTTTATATACTCGTATCTTTACTCATGTTGCTAATATTCTTATATAATGCATAAATTACAAACTTTCCTTCATAACACTAGTTCATATATGTTTATCTCATTTATAACTTTAATCTCATTCCCTAGGGTGTAGTTTCTACATCCCCCATACCCAAGTCTTATTTAATTATAAACATAAACATAACATCATTCATATACTTTATCTATCTATATACATATAAACACACTCGTTTATGCCTAGATATGCATCTTTTTACTTTCATATGCTCATGCTTATCTTTACTCATACGTCTTCTTATTTCTTCTACATTCTCCTTCATATATACATATATCTATACAAATGTATTTATGTTTCATACATATAATTATAAACAACCTTATTATATTGCTAGCTTCAGACATTACTAAATTTATCAAGGGCTTACAGCATGAGATACTTACCTGACTAAGTGAATGCCCGCGATCCAGGTCCGATCTGTCAAACAAGTAACAGCGCAAGGTTAGTACCGCTATTTGCGGAACTTCCAACTTATCTAAAACAACTACGGGTTTCCCCGGAACACCCGAATCATCTCTGATACTACGGTCTAAGCTTCATTACTCTAATACATGCTTACATGCTATTCTAAATTAGTTAGAAAGGTCATATTATCATTTTACGCGTGTGCGGCAAAACTTGCAGAAAAGTTTCCGCAAATGCTACGGAAGGGTCACGAACCCTCCAAACTGATCCAGAATTACTCAATTACCCTCGCAATGTCATATTTATACTATCTTCATGATTACGGTCAACTACACTCGGTTGCGCGAGAAACTCCATTTTACCGGAAACTCGCTAATTCTACCGGATCGATCATATCTCATCCGATTCTCCCCGGATACTACCACATTTATCGTTTTAACATATTAAAACATATCCAATTCATATAAAGGCAATTCGCTAAACTACGGAACTACCGGAAACATCCGAATATAAATCGATACACTTTGAAATATCAAATTTTGAACGGAAAGTCGTACCGAAATTCCGAGGCCATATTCGGACTCCCAACAGCCATACGAACGCGCTGGTTGTTAGACAGTAATGACCCATAGCGTCACTATTTTGTAAATGATATTGTATTATTGTACAAAATTAACTATGTAGTAATGAAATTGCCTTTTACCGTTTTGTAATTTATTTACTTTGATATATAAATGGTAAAAGTCCCTATGATTAATTCCGGATTGAGATGATATGAGACAGTATCAATCCATAAAGGTTTAATCATTAAATATCCCTAGTCGTAGTATTATCGAGATTGGACATCGATAATGCGGAATAGACTAGTACTGCACTTGTGCGTGTTGTGAGGGCACAACAGCATAGTTCTCATATATTTGAGTATTGGATACTTATGCAAGTGCGGTAGGAGGTTGTGTTTTACCGATGGTACGGAAAACAGCTTCGCTCTTGATAGACCCCGCGGAATCCCATTGGTAGTATGTCTGCGTGTCTATGGGAGTCTGCTTCAGGGTAGGTGCATATGGTCTTAACCTGAGACTTGCATCGCTAGTACTTGCGACAATCGGTAGACTTTAGTTTTGGTCGTCCAGGGCTTTAACAGGTTCTGTGTACACCTATTCTAGGTTTATCGGGAATCGTAGTGTATTGGGTGTGATGTCAAGACGGAAGTATCACTTCAGACATATGGAGATGATGATCGCGCAGGATACAGAACTAGTACTCTATAATGGTTGCAACCATCGGATAATATGACAAGGTCAGGATTATCCGATTCAAAGAGACTAGTTGCTTGATGTCCGATATATGTATCGTACGGGGCAGACACATCTCCAGCCCCAGGCCTTACATGTGATCATCCGATACTGGATCAGTATACACTATACTATGGTTATACTACGCCTGTATAGATCTTATATTCCAATAAGAATATTCTGGAGAATTGGGTAGGCATGGCGTTTTGCTAGAGGCTAACCTTGTCTTGTAAATCGGTAAAAACGTAGTACTTGGTACGTACGTGTTCGGATAATCTGACGGCCGTATTTACTGCCAACATATCCAGAGATCTCTTGGGTCGCTTCCCGAAGATTCACCAATGACGTATGATTCAAACTCGATTAATCTTGGATTAATTACGGAGAGACTTTATCTTGGATAAAGTACTATACATAGAGAGAGAACGGTTAATTTGGAAATAATCGTAAAATTATTATATTCAATATAATAATCGAAATTCGTTTCGACGCGAAATTAAAATTAGATTTTAATTCGGGCAAACGAGTTAATTTAGAATTAATTCGTTAGCGACGTAATAATAATTTCGCTAGGCGCAATTATTTATTTAAATTCGATTTAATTAACGTCGCGACGAAGTTCGGTATTCAGAAATATCGAACCCGAACGCGTGAGTACGCGTGGGCCCACTTTCATTTGGGTGTGTGGGGCCCACATGACACATGTCATTTTATGCATTATTTAATTGTTAATACATTGCATGGTGATAGTGTACAATACACTCAATGGTTTTGCATGGAGTTTGAGTGTTTGACACTCTAAGCCATTGTATGATTTGTGTCATAAGTTTATTATTAATTTAATAAATATTATGGCATAAATATAAATTGATTTTTGTAACAAAAATCATAACACTCTCTCCTATTCTCATGACCGAAACTGTGAGCTCTCACAGCCCTCTCCACTTTTCTGTTTTTGTTGCAAAAACTTGAAGAATTTGTGATTGTTTGGAACATAAAATCACACACAAGGCTAGCACCATCAAGGGATCATACAAAGGTGTTATGGGAAAACTAATCTTAGAGCTTGGAAGGATCAAAAATTGCTTGGAGCTTCTCTTTTCAGTTTGGCCGAAACCCTCACTGCACAAAGGAGAAAATTTTTGTTTCATCAACGCATCCGCATTCCGATCTTGTGAGTATGATTCCGCCATACTTCAATATTGTTCATTCATTTATATGTTTTGTTTGCTCTTTTGATCTTGGGACATGGATTAGAATTTCCAACACTGGTGTCGACGGAATTCCGATCGGAGCTACTGTTCGTCATGGGTTTACTGTTCACCGCGACTTTCTTCCTCGTTTCGCGTGTAACCGGCCGTTGTTCGACGAAATCAACCCCACACACTCGTAGTGCTCGTCGAGGGCTTCGATTTGGTAGGTGGCTCGATCCGTGAAACGAACCGACGAGCCGGATTCGTTGAAACCCACGTTGCGCCCTTTCTCCTTCGATTCCCGCCGTTCGCCGACGATTCAGAGTCGCCGCTGGCCACCCACATACGCACGGTGGCCGGGCGCTTCTTTCCCGACCATCTCACCGTCTGTAGGTGGCCGGGAAGTGGCCGGCGCGAGCAAGGGTCCTCCAATGAAAATAGGGGTCGGGTGAGGGTATAGGAAAATGATTTGTCATCTTTGCAATTTCTCAAAACCTTAAGGCTTTAAATAGTAGCAGGGAAAATATCATATAAGCCCCTGCGAAATTACTGATCAGCCCTTATTCTGGAACCTTCTGGAATATCGCAATTTCGGAGCCCTTCTGAGGCGATTCTTGAAATGTGTTCAGCACGAAAGTTGTTCATCTCGGAAAAACGAGTCCAATGGTTTAAGAATCAACTCAATCGGAGTTCTTTTTCTCTTTTTGTGACCAAAACCGCAAACTTTACGCGTTTTACAAAAATCGCGTATCTGACTTTTGATCCCACGCGTTTTCTGACGCGACGAAAATTCAAAATCAATTATTCCAACTCATATAACATCACTTAAACTCTTATTCATCATCATCATCATGCTGCGAGACTAAAACATCCGTCTGGGATGTTACAGATGAATTCCAATATCACCGGTTAATAAGGGGTTATTTTATGGTTTGGATAATTTAAAGGTTTATTTATTGAGCCTTAGTCTTAATGCTTCTTGTTAACTGGCCATTAATAAGATTGATTCAGTAAACTTAAAATGAACTTGGAAAAAAGGATTTTAGGTTCGAGACCTTAGACTCAATAGCCCACGATCTTCCTTCAGAATAGATAACCCTTTAATAGATTTCCTTACAGGATAGGAATATACCTATCAGGTGGGGGTAGCCATAATTGGAACTTAATCTTAATGAATTCAGGTAACTTGGTTGACATAGGAATATGATTAATTGGGTTACACTGGGTATTTGTATCTGACCATGGAAATAGACTTTTAAATAATTTCGTGTTCCAGGTTAGTAAACTAATATATTACACAAACATAAAATAACCACTTCATCTTTTAAAAGATATTGGAAAGATTCAGAACCCTGGATAGTTTTCTAAATTTGAATTTTCTTCATTCTATTTTTAAACAATTTATTTACTTGTTTTAATTTTTATAGTCA
>SKCR01020868.1:0-40866 GCA_019454045.1 Zanthoxylum bungeanum
TAATAATTTCGCCAGGCGCAATTATTTATTTAAATTCGATTGAATAACGTCACGACGTAAGCTCGGTATTTCGGAAATATCGAACCCGAACGCGTGAGTGCAAGTGGGGCCCACTTTCATTTGGAAACGTGTGGGGCCCACATGACACATGTCATAATCTAATGCTTTGCATGTAGATTGTGTACATTGCACTCAATGTCATTGCATGGAGTTTGAGTGTTTGACACTCTAAGCCATTGCATGTTTTGTGTCATAAATTTATTATTAATTTAATAAATATTATGGCATAAATATAAATTGATTTTTGGTAAATCATTTTTTAACTTAACACAATTTCATCTCTCACATTTTCTCTCTTCCTCTCACGCCCAAAACAGAATTTTGGGACTGGTTTTGAACAGAAAACGTGACACTAAGGGAAGCAAGGGTTGGGTTTTCATGGTGAAAACAGCAAGTGCTAGCACACTACGAGTCTTGCGAAGGTGGTAGGGAGGTTCACCCATGAGGCGGGACTCATCCGACGGAGTTTGGAGCTTCGTTTTGAGACCCGAATGCCAAGACAGTGAGCATGGACTGGTTGCAGTGGCGTGAACAAGGCAGTACGTTTTTGGCCTTGATTCGTCTTCAAATCGACATAACCGATCAATGTGAGTATTCCGCTACCTCCGTTGATGTATTCACGCATTATTCATGTCTTGATTTGATCTTGGGACCTTAGAATAAACCAACAGAAACCTCATTTACATTGAGGGGAATAGGTGAGAAGAGAAATACACAGAGTCAAGAGGTAATAGGCTGGACACGCAGGTCCAATTAATAAATCTAAATTTATTACAACAATTTCCAAAATTTCCCTCACCCATCTAATATCCATCTGATATACATTATTTACACATCGAATCCATGTATTCACACAAAAGCAATGTTATCAATCAATCTAAACCAATTAATTAATCTGAAAATTAATGACCATCAAATGTTCAAACAACGATTTGATTTTGCGCGAGTCAAACTCATTTTGCGAATAAGTACTCAAGTACGAATCACGAATTATATTAAACTACAAAATTAAATCCAATTCAATTTGTATTTAATAGTAATTCATTATTTAATTCCAAATTAAATATTACACTTTATTAATGTGCCTTTACGACTTAGATTCCAAATCTAATCGTTACGGGTCTCAAAGCCCGATTAACATCCAATGTTAATTTAATTTAAAGTCCAATGGGCTTTTAATTAATTTCTTAAGGTATGGACTTTTGGTCAATATGGGTCAAACCCAAACAACAAAGCCCATTTAAGGAATCACCCTTATTTGCCAAGAAACCAATTTAGGCCCATTAGGCCCAATTAAAGTTAAAGGTCCATTAAGTCATATTTGGATTTTATGGATATGGTTTTGGGCCCAATTGGATCCAACCAATTAGCCTAAACCAAACTTGGCCCAACCAAGCCCATTAAGCCCAATTACAACTTTAAAGCCCAATTCCAAATTTGGTCCAATTAATTAAATTACAAAATTGAAAATTTCACAATTAATTAATTTAAAGTGTATAGCCATAATTAATTAACCAAATTAACATTTCCAAAATACTAATTCACTCAATTAATTATGCTATTATCATCAAAACATGTCCAACACATTTGAATCAAAAATCAATCATTTTCCATGCTACAACACTAACGGCAATTTAGGGTTTTTCATGTCTGATTCCGAATTCAATCCAATTAAATCCTAAATCAACATTCCCCAAATGATTTCAACTCATCCAATGATCAAAATCAAAAAATACCATGACATTAGGGTAGTCTAACCATTCGGCCAAGCCAAGCAATTTGGGGAAAATTTATCCAATTCAATTTTCATCAAATTGATCATGCATAACACCATGTTATCATCATTCAAGCATATTTAAACATTCAATTTCACTCAAACATGCTCAAATCAATTTTGCCCAATTTTACCCTAATTCCAATTTCATGCTCAAAATGGCTCAAGATACTATTGTTGGGTTTCTAGTTAGTCCCAAGATCAATTTCAAGCTAGAAATCATGTGCGAATACAAAAAAGAAGCATGGAAAAATCATACTTACATTGATCGGCTTTTGCGATGCGAGGAACAACAAAAATCTTCAAGCTTTCCTCCAAGGTGGCTAACGGCTTTGGGCTTCATTTTTGTCCTCCATTTTCGGTCCTTCAAGCTCCAAGCTTGGTATGGAATCCATGCCCACGGGTGGGTTTCCCTATCACCTTCGCAAGACTCCTAAAGTGTGCTAGCACCTCGGAAAAATTTGTCGCAAATCTTTCCCTTTGCTTCTCCTGCTTCACGGCAAATGCAGAAAATTTGGAGAAGAAAATGCCCAAGGCCGAGAGAGTGGAAGAGTGTGAGAGAGATGGTGTGTTTTGTATCTAATACACTAAAATGAAAAGTCAAATACAAAAATAATAAATGGTAATGTCTTTCATCCATCGCAATGGAGTGTTTCACACTCAAGCATCAAATCCCATCAACTTCTATCAATCAAAGTGACTAAAGTTGACGAGTGATGTGATGCTTGACGTGACTAGTGGGCCCCACTCAATTCAAAATGCGAGTGGGCTCGCAAACACTCATGGGCTCGGGTTCGCTAATTCTGAATTAACGAATTTTCCGTTGCGATGTAATTAAATCAAATTCAATTAAATAATTTTACCTAGCAAAATTACTATTCACATCGCTAGCGAATTAATTCTAAATTAACTCATTAGTCCGAATTAAAATCCAATTTTAATTCCGCGTCGAAATCCAATTTCATATAATATATCGAATATATTATTTTATCGATTAATTCCAAATTAATCATTCTCTCTCTTTAATAATATTTTATCCCAGATAAAATATCTCTTTAATTAATCCCAAATTAATTTTCTCTCTTATAATTAATCTCAGATTAATAAAGTGCGAGTCATACGTCATCGGTGAATCTTCGGGAAGCGACCCATGAGATCCCCGGATATGTTGGCAGTAAATCTGGTCATCGGACTATCTGAACACATACGTACCTAGTACTACGTTTTTACCGATTTACAAGACATGGTTGGCTTCTAGCAAAGCACCGTGCCTACCCAATTCTCTAGAAATATTCTTATAGGAATATGTGATCTATATCAAGCGTAGTATACGTAGTATTACGTATTACGATCCAGCATCGGATGTCACGTGCTAGGCCTGGGGCTGGAATTGTGTATGCCCCGTACGAAGCACATATCGGATCTCTAGTAACTAGTCTCTACAATCGGATAAACATGACCTAGTCATAATATCCCGATAGCTGCAGCATATAAGAGCACCAGTTCCGTATCCTACGTGATCATCATCTCCACTATAACTGGAGTGATACTTCCATCTTTACATCACACCCAATACACTACGATTCTCAATATACCCAGAAGAGGCGTACACAGAACCTGTTAAAGCCCTCGACGACCAAAACAAAAGTATATTGATTTTCCCAAGTATTAGGGGTGCAAGTCTCAGGTTAAGACCAAATACACCTACCCTGATTCGGACTTCCATAGACACAAAGTCATACTACCAATGGAATTCTGAGGGGTCTATCTAGAGCAAATATGTTCCCGTACCATCGGTAAACACAACCTTCTATTACACTTCCATGAGTATCCTATACCCAAATATATGAGAACTATGTCATTATGCTCCCACAACGTGCACAAGTTTAATACTAGTCTTTTACGCATTATCGATGTCCAATCTCGATAATACTCTGACTAGGGATATTTAATGATTAAACCTTTATGGATTGATATTGTCTCATATCATCTCAATCCGAAACTAATCATATGGACCTTTTATCATTTATACATCTAGGTAATCCAATTACAAATGATAAAAGGGCAATTTCTTTTGTCACATAGTTAATTTGTACAACAACACCATGATCTGTAAAAAATAGTGATGCTATGGGTCATAATTGTCCAACAACTCTTTCATAAGATCGCTCCTCTCTTTCATCATCGATTCTAAAGTGATCACCTCGAGCTGCTCAACAAACTAGGCATTCTCTTTACTCAAACTATCCAAGCTTTCCTTATATGCTTCAATTGTGGCTCCAGGCATTTCCCTCTCCACTTTCAATGTCGCTTGAATGGCCTTTAATTCCTTCTCCACCTTCTCAACCCTTCTGGCCTTCATTTCAGAGGCTTTTAGTAATACTTCAGCTTGGCAACCTCCTTTATAACTACCGCAATGGACTTGTCCAGCTCTCTATTCGTCTTTGACTCGACACGACATATTCTTGCATGAATAGGCCACATTCCATAATCTGGAAAAATGTGGTGTTATTCCACATTCGACTAAAAGTAAACATAAACAAAAGAAGGGAATTCATTTGTAAACCTTACCCGATAGCTCAATGCCACATATCAGACCCAATTGATTCGGCCAAATTTCATCCTCTTCGAGGATGAGCCCTTTATGAATTTTGAATGGCTGGAAGGATTTGAAATTGCGGTCGGCCTATGAGGAATCTTCACAATAACAAGCTCAAGGTCTTTCTCCACTTCAACTACTACTTTTCTCTTACTGGATGCTACAACCATTTTAGTCGACTGCCTCACTACATCAGTATCCTCAGTCGAAGCAACTTCATTTGGCATTGGGACCTTAATCTCTGTAGCTTCAGGTCTATTCCCTTTGACTTTCTTATTTTTCCTTCTGATTTTCATTTTATTGAGTGAAGACACCTTGAATGAACCCGACATGATTTCAGCTACTCATAAAATTTCTTCAGGAGTTAGTGGCTTTAAAAATAGCAGCCCCCCAAAGATCAGTTGACATGACCAAGTTCCTAATATCACTACCAAAATATGCTTACAGAGAGCCAAATTGATACTTTCTGGATTGAAAACCTCCTTCCACAATAGGATCAGTCTCAACCTCTTCTCCTCCAACACGACTCTCCAATTCCTCTTTGGAGCAGGTAGACTCAACAAATAGTTGGTGTTTGCAAGGACAACTGGAGTGACATGGAATGAACGATTCCGAGATGAACCTGCAAACCTATAAAAAGTAAACGTCAGTCAAGCAACAAGTCGATTATATGATGAAGAAAAAAAACACTCACTTGATGTACTCTAGTACTCAAGGATACGACCAGCCCCAGTCGACCTAAAAACACTCTCTCACCTCACAAAAAAATAAAACTTTTACTAGTCTCCTCTGACGTTTGTAGTCAAGCCTAGCACCAGATTCTCTCTTTTCTACCGAAGAATCAAAGTATATATCCCAATCTCCCACACGTGCTCCTGTAAGTGTTCCTAGAACATTCCAAGATCGTCTAAGATTAATTCATGTGTGAATTAATTAAATGGAGTTGCAGAATACTCACATTGATCGGTTGAAGTTCAAAACGTTTTCATTGATGTTGAAGCTTCCAAGCCTTCTTTGAGTGTTTCTAACACTTGGGTGAGTTTCCATATCACCTTGATTCACTCATTTAAGTGCTAGCTTTGAACAAAATGAAAGAAAAAATTTTCTCCTCCAAGGTTCATAGTGCTCGGCAATGGAGGTAGGGAGAGAGAGAGAGTTTTATTTTGTATTTTGTATTTTGATTTCTAAAATCAATTACCAAAAAACAAAACCAAAATTTGGTAAATACTTTTCCAAAAGGCAAAGTGTGTGTTACAATTTTCCACAAAATCCATCAATCATTTTATCACCAAAGGTGACTAATTATGTAAGTAAAGTGGGCCCGACTTGAATTCCAAATTTAAGTCGGACAATCCAACACGCAACTTCGCTCAGGCCTGGGTTCGTTTAATTCCGAATTAAACGAATTTTCTGTTGCGACTTAATTAAATCTAATTTATTTAAATAATTATGTCTCGCAGAATTATTAAGAAAGTCACTAACGAATTAATTCTAAATTAATTCGTTCGCTCGAATTAAAATCCAATTTTAATTTCGCATTGAAATCTAATTTCAATTAATATATCTAATATATTATTTTAGCCCAATTAAATAAAATAAATAGAAAAATCCAATTTCATTATTAAATTTATTTTACCGATTAATTCCAAATTAATCGCATTCTCTCTTCTAGTCGAATTAATCCCAGATTAATTCTTGACGTAATTAATCCCAGATTAATTCGTTCTCTGATAATTAATCCCAGATTAATTCTTGCCGTAATTAATCCCTGATTAATTTTCTCTCTCATAATTAATCCCAGATTAATTCTGTTCGAGTCAAATCACATTGGTGAATCTTCGGGAAGCGACACAAGAGATCCCTGGATATGTTGGCAGTAAATATGGTCAGCGGACTATCCAAACACGTACGTACCCAGTACCACATTCCTACTGATTAACAAGACATGGTTGGCTTCTAGCAAAGCATCGTGCCTACCCGATTCTCCAGAAATATTTTTCTACGAAATACAAGATCTTTGTCAGAGGTAGTATACATAGTATTGCGTATTACGATCAAATATCGATATAACATGCTAGGCATAGGGTTGGAATTGTGTCTGCCTCGTACGAAGCATATATCGGATCTCTGGTAACTAGTCTCTATAATCGGATAATCATGACCTAGTCATATTATCCCGATGACTGTAGTACTTAAGAGTACTAGTTCCGTATCCTACGTGATCATCATCTCCATATGACTGAAGTGATACTTCTATTTTGACATCACACACAATACACTATGATTCTCAGTATACCCAGAAGAGGCGTACACAGAACCTGTTAAAGCCCCGGACGACCAAAACCAAAGTATACTGATTGTCGCAAGTATTAGCGATACAAGTCTCAAGTTAAGACCAAATACACCTACCTTGATTCGGATTCCCACAGACACATAGTCATACTACCAATGTGATTCTGAGGGGTCTATCCAGAGCGAAGCTGTTTCTGTACCATCGGTAAACAGAACCTTCTATTACACTTGCATGAGTATTCAATACCCAAATATATGAGAACTATATCGTTACGCTTCCATAACACGCACAAATTTAATACTAGCCTATTCCGCATTATCGATGTCCAGTCTCGATAATACTACGACTAGGGATATTTAATGATTAAACCTTACATGGATTAATACTGTCTCATATCTTATTAATCCGATACTATCATATGGACTTTTATCATTTATATATCCCGATAATCAATTTACAAATGATAAAATAGCAATTTCCTTTGTCACATAGTTAATTTGTACAACAACACCATGTTTTGTACAAATAGTAATGCTATGGGTCATAATTGACCAACAATCTCCCACTTGGCCTATAGCCAATCACTCAAGTGTCCTATACCTGAACTATGTACGGGTCGCTCAAAATTGTGCTAAGAAATAATTTTCGTCAGCGGATTTGCAATGTTATCTTCTAATGCATTTTATTCGATCATCACATCGCCTCGATGTATGATCTGACAAATCAGATGAAATAGTCTAAGTATACACTTGGATCGTTGATGAGACTGCGGTTCCTTAGCTTGTGCTATAGCCCAGCTCAGCTACTAACAGAACTACACCTAATCAAATTAGGATTATATAGATCCAAAATGCTTCTTTTACTGCCTCGGCTGCAGCAATGTTCCGCTTTTGTTATTTATTCGGCAACAGTATCTTACTTGGAAGATTTCCAGCTCACTGTTCCGTTATTGAAACTAAATATGTACCCTTATTACGACTTAAAGTCGTCTTTGTCGGTTTGGAAACTTACAACGGTGAACCTAGTCACTTCAAGTTCTCATTCTTCATGTTTTAAGAATGCATCCTTAGTTCGTCTAAGATACTCAAAGATGTTCTTAACATCAGTCCAGTGACCATCACCTGGATCGGCCTTATAGCGTCTACATATGCTCAAAGCATATGAGACATCAGGTCACATACATTTCAAAAATGTTCGAGCTATGGGAGGATTGTCAGCAGCTTTCTAGATCTATCTTAGTAGATCTTTATTCATAGAATAAAGCCTGCTTCTCCCAGATATTCCATGGAGAATTTTAATGAAAGCCAAGTTTTCACCGATTATATTATGGGAATGTTATTGCTAAGAAGCAATACATCATCAACTTATAGGATATTCATTGTCAGTGCGCTCCCACGAACCTTCTTATATACATAAGAATTATATTCATTTTGAATGAAATCATATACCATTATGATCTCATCAAAACGTTGGTTCCAAGAACGATATACTTGCTTCAATCCATAAATGGATCGATTTAACTTGAATACCTTGTTTGCATGTTACGGCACGACAAGACCGTCAGGATGTTGTAAACATCCTTCAAAAGGTTTCTATTTTAGGAAACCAGTTTTTGACGTTCAGCTGCCATTTTTCATAAATGAAATATGCAGCACTTGCAAGCATTATTTGAATAGATTTAATCATGGCAACGGGTAAAAGGTTTCACCGTAATCGAAACCATGTTGATGACGATACCCTTTCGCTACAAGCCTAGCTTTGTATATTTGTTTGTTGCCATCCATGTTTGTCGTCACCATGAAGACCCATTTGCTACCAATAGGCACAATGCCTTCTGGTATATCAACCAGTGTTCAAACAGGATTGGTATACATGGAATCCATTTCGGACATCATGTCATTTGCCATATAGCGGAGTCGATACTTCGTATCACTTCCTCACACATAGTCGGTTCAGTATCCTCAATAAGACTAATATTTTCATGAGGTGAGATCAGAAACCTATACCTCTCAGGTTGTTTTCTAACTCTCTCCGACCTATGCGGTTCTTATGTATTTGAAGATTATTGGTACAGTTTCATCCCTGATGAACTGTTGCTGTTTCGTGAGGACTCGGTGCCTGGAATAGTATTACTCCAATTTTCATCGAGTTTTATTTTCCTCCCACTTATAACTGCATATAGGAATTCCTCTTAGGAAAGCCGCATGAAGAACAATAATTACATTGTTCTCTTGTGAGTTGTATAAGTACTATACTTTGATTTCCCTAGGACAATATACAAATAGGCACTTATTCGATTTGGGTTCTAGTTTGGTACCATCCAAATATTTGCCCAGCATTCCTAAATCTTCAGGAATGAGAAATCCGATTTCTTTCATGTCCGTATTTCATATGGAGTCTGTCCAACAAACTTTGACGGAACCTTATTCAAAATAAGTATTGCACTATTCAATGCGTACCCCTAGAAGGAAATTGGTAGCTCAGAGCGACTTATCATTAACCTTACCATGTCCAACAAAGTTCGGTTTCTCTGTTTGGACACGCCTTCAAATTGAGGTATCCCGGGAGGAGTCCACTGTGAAAGAATATCATACTCTTTCATGTAATCGAGAAACTTATTGCTCAAGTATTTTCCACCATGTTCCAACCGTAATGTTTTAATACTTTAGCCGATCTATCTTTCTACTTCGTATCGAAACTCATTGATTACATCAAAAGTTTCCGACTTGTGTTTCAGAAGATACACATTACCATAACGCGATGCAACATCCGTAAAGGTTACGAAGTGTTTATATCCACCTCTAGCCTAGCTAGACATGGGCTCACTTACGTCACTATGAACGAGGGCTAACAGATCGGTGGCACTTGAACTTTTACCAAGTAAAAGGTGTTTTAGGCACTTTGCCTAATAAACTAGATTCGTAGACATCATTTGAATTAGAATCAAATCCGTCGTAGTATCCACTCTTCGAAAGATTGGATATACGAGTCTTGTTAATATGTCCTAGACAACAATTCCACTTTTAAGTCTCAACAGATTTATTCAGTTTGAGCTTTTTTTTATCATGTTATATGTTTGAGATTCATTTATATTCAAAATATAAACTTTGTTATTCACATCTAATGTGTATATCTCAATATCATCTTTACAAACAAAACACTCGGTGTTCTGGAACATAAAGGTATACCCGCAATGGGTTACACTAGATATAGAGAGAATGTTTCTAGTCAAATTAGGTACATTATAACATTTTCCTAATTTAAGTACATGCCCAAAGGGCAGTTCCAAAACTTAGGTTCCCATAGCCAAAATAGCGACTCTCGTCCCGTTTCTGACTAATAGGTCGATCTCATCTGAAGCAAGTATCCTGCTTATCAGCAGATCCCACACATCAGTACATATGTTTGTACCACACCTAGTATCAAAAAAATCTAATTTTAAAACTAGCAGTGGATATGTTTATGACAAACATACCTGAAGTCGAAGCCTTGCCCGTCTTCACTTCCTTCATGTCTGCCTTGTCCATACGGCAGTCACACTTCCAGTGAGCCCGTTTGCCATAGTTTAGGCACACATCTTGGGATATGTCATTTGTCTTCCTAGAAGACTTTGAGGATTTTGCCTTTGCCCATTTTCTTCACACCTTTAGAAGCCTTCGGCCAAGCCTTGGCCTTTTGGGATGTCGAAGTAAGATGTGCCTTGTGCTTCTTTCCCATTTAGAAGCTCTGGCTCTGCCTTATTGAGCATAGCTATTAAATCTCGAAGAGTTTTCTCTTGGTTCATTATGAACCCACCCCAGCATTCGGGCATAGACTGTAAGATCAAATCTATGGAAGTCATGGCCTCGTAGGTAATTGTAGGACATAGAAATCAGCGACGCTGTTCCGGGCTCGTGGTCCGATCGGTAGTACGGAATAGCCCACTGGGGAACTAAACCAGAGAAATAAAAATGGAGTCGCCACCGGTGTGAACCGGGAAAATGATTTAAGGCCGCACTCACCCTCGCAAGGGAAGACCTCAAACCGTTGGGTTCAGAATGGTCCCTTACTTATGCCACTTGTAATGTTACGATTTGTGCAATAATCTAACCAAGCCTAAGGTGTTGGACAAAATGACCCATAGCGTCACTATTTGCACAGATCATTGTGTTGTTGTAGCAAATTGACTATGTGACAAGGAAATTGCACTCTCATCATTTGTGATTAGATCACCATAGATATATAAATGAAGAGAGGTCCCTATGATTAGTTCCTGGATTGAGATGATATGAGACAATATCAGTCCACAAGGATTAATCATTAAATATCCCTAGCCGTAGTATTATCGAGACTGGACATCGATAATGCGGAATAGGCTAGTATTGCACTTGTGCGCGTTGTGAGGGCACAACGGCATAGTTCTCATATATATAAGTATTGGATACTTGTGCAAGTGCGATAGGAGGTCGTGTTTCACCGATGGTACGGGAAACAGCTTCGCTCTGGATAGACCCCTCGGAATCCCATTGGTATTATGAATATGTGTCTATGGGAGGCCGAAATCAAGGTAGGTGTGTATAGTCTTAACCTGAGACTTACATCGCTAATGCTTACGACGAATCGATATACTTTAGTTGAGGTCGTCTAGGACTGTAACTGGTTCTGTGTACGCCAATGCCGGGTATATAGAATCGTAGTGTATTGGATGTGATGTCAAGACGGAAGTATCACTCCAGTCATAGTGGAGATGATGTCACGCAGGATACGGTATTAGTGCTCTTAAGAGATGCGCATCCATCGTGATATTATGACCAGGTCATGAATATCCGATTATAGAGACTAGTTACCAGACATCCGATATGTGTTTCGGACGGGGCAGACACTTATCCAGCCCCAGCCCTAGCACGTGACTATCCGATACTGGGCCGATATGCACAATACATTAGTATACTACGCTTGATACAGATCTTAATATTCTTAAATGGATATGTCCGGAGAATTGGTAGACTTGGTGCTTTGCTAGGAGTCGACCTTGTCTCGTAAATCGGTAGAACGTAGTACTTGGTACGTACGTGATTCGGATACTCCGACGACCATATTTACTGCGCTGCAGATTATCCGGGGATCTCATGGGTCGCTTCCCGATAATCCACCGATGACGCACAACTCGCACTCTTGAATAATCTGGGATTATACAGAAGAGAGAGAAAATTAATCTAGGATTATTACGGAGATATTTTATCTAAGATAAAATGTCGTCTAGAGAGAGATAACGATTAATTTGGAATTAATCGGTAATTAATATATTCGATATATTAAACGAAATTAGATTTCGACGCGGAATTAAAATTAGATTTTAATTCGGGCAAACGAGTTAATTTAGAATTAATTCGTTAGCGACGTAAATAATAATTTCGCTAGGCGCAATTATTTATTTAAATTCGATTTAATTAACGTCGCGACGTAAGCTCGGTATTTCGGAAATATCGAACCCGAACGCGTGAGTGCACGTGGGCCCACTTTCATTTGGAAACGTGTGGGGCCCACATGACACATGTCATTCTAATGCATTGCATGTAGATAGTGTACAATGCACTCAATGTTATTGCATGGAAATTGAGTGTTTGACACTCTAAGCCATTGCATGTTTTGTGTCATAATTTTATTATTAATTTAATAATATTATGGCATAAATATAAATTGATTTTTGGTAAATCATTTTTTAGTAACACATTTTCATCTCTCTCAAAATTTCTTCTTCTCTCACGCCCAAATGAAGAACTTCTTGGACTGGTTTGGAACCAGAAATGGCGTGGACTTTAGGGAAGCAAAGAGTGGTTTTCATGGTGAAAAATCAAGTGCTAGCACACTTACAAGTCTTGCGAAGGTGGTAGGGAGGTTCGACCATGAGCCGGGATCCATCCGACGAAGCTAGGAGCTTCGTTTCTCATCTCAAAATTCTATTTGGAGGCAGTGGACTGCATGCAGTAAGCTTACCAAGGCAGTGCGTTTTTGGGCATGATTCGTCTTCAAATCGACATAACCGATCAATGTAAGTATTCCGCTATCTTCATTGGTGTATTCACGCATGTTTTCATGTCTTGATTTGATCTTGGGACCTTAGAAATTACCAACAATGGCATCAAAGCTAATGTTGCAAGCATGAAAAATGTAGGGCTTAAAATTTGGGTAAATGTTGTTGAGCATGATTTGAATAATTGCTTGTTTGAGTATGCTTATAACATGTTTAAATTCATATTGGTTGGACTAATTTGACGAAAAATGATTTGGAATATTTTCCCCAAATTAATGCCTTGGCCGAATGGTTTGTGATTTTTGGATCTTGGATTTTTTGATTTTTGATTCATTTGATGAGTTAGAATCGATTAGGTTGACGTTAATTTGAATCGAATTGGATTGGATTTCGAATTGGACAAAAACCCCAATTCCTTACCATGGCCGAATTGGTGTAATGCCCTAATGTCTTGGTGCTTTTGATTTTGTAACATGGATGTATTGGAAATCATTCGGGATATGTATTTAATGTCGAATGCGGATTAATTGGATTGAAACCGAATTGGACATGAAATCACCCCTTGGCCGAGACCTTAAGCATGTAGATGGGTTTGATCTTTCAATTTGTGTGTTGGACATATGATAATGAATTCAAGCATGATTAATTGGACTAATATTGGTGTTTTAGAAATGTTGATTTAGTTGATTGATCATGTAATACACTTTGGTAATTAAATTGGGAAAATTGGATTTTTTGAATTTAATTATTTGGGCCTAATTTTGGAAATTGGATTTAATGTGTTATTTTGGGCCTATTGGGCTTGATTTATCAAGTTTGGTTTAGGCCAAATGGATTGGATCCAATTGGGCCCAAAACCTTGACCATAAAGCCCAAATGCGACTTAATGAACCTTTAAAGTTCAATTGGGCCTAATGGGCCAAGATTGATTTATGGGCTTATGGGGTAAATCCCGGATTGGACTTTGGTTATCGGTTTGACCCGAGTTGACCAAAAGCCACGCCTTAAGAAATCAATCAAAAGCCCATTGGACTTTAATTGAATTGACGTTGGACGTTAATCGGTCTTTGAGACGCGTTACGATTAGATTTGGAATTTAAATCGTAAAAGGTTTATTAAAAAAAGTGTAATATTTAATTTGGAATTGAATAGTGAATTAGTATTAAATACATGTTAAATTAGATTTAATGATGTAGTTTAATTTAATTCATGAATTCGTACTTTAAGTACTTATTCGCAAAAACGAGTTTGACTCGAACAAATCAAATCGTTGTTTGAACATTGGATGATCACTTAATTATCAGATTAATTAATTTGATTAGATTGATTGATAGCATGCTTATGTGTGTGAATACGTGGTTGTGTTGAATGAATAATGTATATCGGATGGATATTAGACGGGTGGGCAATTTTAGAAATTGTTGTAATAAATTCGATTTATTAAATTGGACCTGCGTGTCCAGCCTTATCACCTCTATTCTCTTTGTATTCTCTTCTCACCTATTCCCCTCTATGTATATGAGGTTTCTTTAGAAGTGTAGTGTAACGGGTAGAAGTAATACTAGTGCTAGCTTGAGTGAGAAAGGGAGAGATTTGATCTAGGATCAATGTGTTAAGTATCCATCCGCATATCATTATTATTTATTTTCATACTCGCTTTATTATGTATTTAAATGCATGTTTAAGGTGTATGATGATGAGACCTTAACAAAGATAATTAAATTGGTAGCCAATTTGCACGCGAAAAAGCCTCATCAAATATCAAGCGTTTTTTCCTTCCATTGAGTGATTCTTACTCAAGATCCTAGATTGGCAGGGGTTGTTGGCCAAAGTCAAGCCCTTGTCCTTCAAAGATGTGTTTTAATCACGAGGCTTTGTTCCATATTGGTGTCTTGTCCAAGTTGTGGTTTGTTGGCCAAAGTCAAGACCACTTCTTGTCCAACGACATTGATTACGAAGCTTCCATGTCAATGGGTCCGCGCTTGACTGGGATCATTAGGTTTGTTGTGCCAAAGCCAAGGCCTAGTTGATTCAGAGGAAAAAGGTTAGGATATACATTCGATGTATAGACATATATAAGATATATGTTTAGGACTTGGATGTCCACCTACTGGATCTAGGAGTTGGATTAGATCCAATTGATCTTCGAGATCTACCTAGTTAATTATCATACAATTTGTTGGCCAAAGTCAAGATTGTGTGATATTTAACGGGATCCTAGCCCACTAGGAAACACGGTTTCCCGAGTACTCGACAGAGGGTTAGAGGCGACGAAAAATAGTGGGAGGCAAGTATTGAATTTGCAACATTCGTTCGAATACTCGCTAAACGCGCTCATCTATATTTTACTCGTCATATTAATCAAAAGTATTAGTTGGACTAATATTTTATGTTGTTTTAATATATATATAGTTGGACTATATACAAACACAACTCATTCAATATGTAGTTGATTTTATAATTGGATTATAGTAATCAATATAATTGAATTAAAATGATAGTTGATTTTAATTAGATTATAGTAATCAATATTAAAATTATAGTTGATTAAATAATTGGATTATTGTAATCATTATAATAAATAGTACCTTATTAAAATTGATTAAATAGTTGGACTATTGAAATCAAAAAGGAATTGAAAAGTTGAATATTTAAAATATATAATCCTTGGATTAAATGTTTTAAATGATTTAATTTTCATTGGGAATTAATAATAGGTTAATTTATTTGATAAAATAACTTATTATGACTAAGCCATAATTAAGCAAATAGTAGAGCATAAAGTCTTTGGAAGATTTATGTGATGATGACTTTAGTGCTTAATTAATATACTTATAATAAATCTATCTTTAGATTTAAAAGTATTAAAATTGCAATTAATTGACCATTCTAGTGGAGAAAAGTCAAAGTTTGCAATTGGGCATGTAGCACAAGGTGCACATCATTTCGATATTCTAAAACCAAGGCTTGGCCAAAGGTTTGTGAAATATTGAAAAGTAATTGACATATCCCAAGTGACTACCATTTGGATATGGAAGACACGAAGGAATTAAAGATAGGAGAGGCTCTAACTTTAAAAATATTTGTCAAAGTTATGTTTACTACTAGTATTAAAATTGGATTTTAAATACTTAGTGTGGTACATAATACATATGTATTGACGTTCAGAATCCGCTGTGAGCTGGATACTGGCTTCAAGCCGAGATTTCTCTGCGAATTGGAAACGGGACGAAAGTCGCTGTTTCGACCGTAGATACCTAAGTTTAGGAACTACCCTTCGGGTATGTACTTAAATTAGGAAATGTTATAATGTAACTAGTTTGACTAGAGACATTATCTCTATATCAGTGTTTAATCCGATGCGGATAAAACCTTTATATTCTAGAACACTAAAGTGTTTCATTATATAAAGATGATACTGAGATAAATACATTAGATGTAAATAACATAATTTATATTTTGAATATAAATAAAATCTCAAACATAAAATGACAAATAAATAGCTCAAATTGATTTGATCAATAGAGACTTATTTGTGGCATTGTTGTCTGGGACACAATTAAACGAGACTCGTATATCCACACTTTTGAAGAGTGGGTACTAGGACTGATTTGAATATTCAAATAAGGTCTACGAATCTAGTTTATTAGGTTAAAAACCTAAAATACTATTTACTTGGTAATAGTAAAAGGCCACCGATCTGTTAGCCCTATTCATGGTGAAGTAAGTGGGCCCATATCTAGCTAGCTAGATGTGAACATGAATATTTCGTGACCTTAACGGATGTAGCATCACGTTGTGGTTATGTGTTTCTTTTGAAGAACACAGATCAGAAACTTTTGAAGTTTCGACACGAAGAAAACAACAGATCGGCTATAGTGTTATTCCGCCACGGTAAGACCGAAATGGAAAATACTTAAGCAGTAAGTTTCATAATAAATGAAAGAGTACGGTGTTCTTTCTTTCATGTGGAGACTCCTCCCGAGACACGTCAGTTAGACGGTGTGTCTGAACTAAAAACCAGTTTTTGTTGGACATGATAAGGTTTATCGCGAGTCGCTCTGAGCTACTGTTTCCTTCTACAGGATATGTATTAACAGTGCAAAACTTATTTAGAATAAGGTTCCATATAAATCTGTTTGACAGATATCATATAGGATATGAACAGAAAGAAACGAGGTTTCTCATTCCTGATAATTTGGGTATGCCAGGCATAAAGTTTGGATGATACCAAACTAAGAACCCAAATTGGATTAGTGCCAATATAGGTTATCCTAAGGGAAACCATAAGTATAGTACTTATAAATCCCACATGAGAACAATGTGATTGTTGCTCACCATGCGGTTTTCCTGAGAGGAATACCGATATGCAGTGGTCAGTGGGAGGATAGTGATACTCGATGAAAATCGGAGTAATACTATTCATAGCACGAAGTCCTTAATGGAACACAAACAGTTCATCAATGATGAATCTGTACCATTAATCTTCAAATACACAAGAACTGAGTAGATCGGATAGAGTCAGAAAACAACCTAGGGTATGGGTTTCTGATCTAACCTCATAGAGATGTAATCTTATGAAGGTATATCCACCGACTACGTTTTGAGGAAGTGATACGAGTATCACTCCCTATTATGGCAAAGTGCCATGAGTCCAAATGGATTCCATGTTTAACACTATTTTGGATACTAGTTGTTGTACCACAAGGCATTGTGCCTATGGTACATTAAACGTCTTCAAGGAAGACATACATGGAAGGCAACATACCAACGTACAAAGCTGGGCTTTTGATGAAAAGGTATCGTTATCAACATAGTGTTAATAACGGTTCAACCTTTTTACCTGTTGCCATGGTAATCCATTTTGAAGATGCTTGTAGATAACTGTATATTTCATTTATGAAATATGTCAGTTACAAATCAAAATCGCTTTCCTGAAAAGGAAACCTTTTGGAGGATGTTTACAACATCCTGACGATTTTGTATAACCGACAAACAAGGTTTGCGGGTTATTCGATCCATGTTTGGATCAAAGCAAGCATAAGGTTCTTGGAACTGACGTTTTGAAATAATCATAATGGTTTATGATTTAACTCAAAACGAAATAATTCTTGTGTATATAAGGAGGTTAGTGGGAGAGCGCACTGACAGTGAAATTCCCATAAAGCAATTGGTGAAAGCTTGGCTTTCATAGATATTCTTTCAATAGAAATTCTCCGTAGAATTCTGGGGAGTAACAACCTTTATTCAAGGAATAAAGATCTACTGGGATAGATTTGGAGTTGTTAACACTCTCTGGGAAATTGTACATTTAAAATGTACTTGTATTGGTGTCTCATACGCTTCGAGCATATGGAGTCACAATCAGGTCAATCCAAGTGATAGTCACTGGATTGAATTTGTTAAGGACATCTGTTAGTATCTTAGAGAACTAAAGATGTTGTCTTAATCTATGGAGAAGGAGAACTTGAAGTGACTGGGATCACTACTGCAAGTTTCCAAAATGATTAAATACTACGGTACTATAAAGTTTGAATAACGGGACAGTGAGCTGGAAATATTCCGAGCAAGATAACTGCTGCCGATAAACAAAACAACAAATGTGGATTATTGCTGCAGCTGAGGCAGCAATAGAAGCCATTTGGATCGATAATAATCTAATTAGATTAGATATGATTCTGTTAGCAGCTGAGCTAGGCGTCAGCACAGGCTAAAGAATTAAAGGTCTCATCAACGATCCATATATATACTTCTATATCATCTGATTCGTTCGGATCATACATCGTGGCGATGTGATGATCGTGTAAATCGCGTCAGACGATAATTAAGCAAATCCGCTGACGAAAACCTTTCCTCAGCAATTTGAGCGAATTGTACATAGTTCGGGTGTTAGACACTCGAGTGACTGGCTATGTGCCAAGTGGGAATTGTTGGACAAATGACCCATAGCGTCACTATTTGCACAGATCATTGTGTTGTTGTAGCAAATTAACTATGTGACAAGGAAATTGCACTCTCATCATTTGTGATTAGATCACCATAGATATATAAATGAAGAGAGGTCCCTATGATTAGTTCCTGGATTGAGATGATATGAGACAGTATCAGTCCACAAAGGATTAATCATTAAATATCCCTAGCCTTAGTATTATCGAGACTGGACATCGATAATGCGGAATAGGCTAGTATTGCACTTGTGCGCGTTGTGAGGGCACAACGGCATAGTTCTCATATATATAAGTATTGGATACTTGTGCAAGTGCGATAGGAGGTCGTGTTTCACCGATGGTACGGGAAACAGCTTCGCTCTGGATAGACCCCTCGGAATCCCATTGGTATTATGAATATGTGTCTATGGGAGGCCGAAATCAAGGTAGGTGTGTATAGTCTTAACCTGAGACTTACATCGCTAATGCTTACGACAATCGATATACTTTAGTTGAGGTCGTCTAGGACTGTAACTGGTTCTGTGTACGCCAATGCCGGGTATATTGAGAATCGTAGTGTATTGGATGTGATGTCAAGACGGAAGTATCACTCCAGTCATAGTGGAGATGATGTCACGCAGGATACGGTATTAGTGCTCTTAAGAGATGCGCATCCAATCGTGATATTATGACCAGGTCATGAATATCCGATTATAGAGACTAGTTACCAGACATCCGATATGTGTTGCGGACGGGGCAGACACTTATCCAGCCCCAGCCCTAGCACGTGACTATCCGATACTGGGCCGATATGCACAATACATTAGTATACTACGCTTGATACAGATCTTAATATTCTTAAATGGATATGTCCGGAGAATTGGGTAGACTTGGTGCTTTGCTAGGAGTCGACCTTGTCTCGTAAATCGGTAGAACGTAGTACTTGGTACGTACGTGATTCGGATACTCCGACGACCGTATTTACTGCCAGATTATCCGGGGATCTCATGGGTCGCTTCCCGATAATCCACCGATGACGCATAACTCGCACTCTTGAATAATCTGGGATTATACAGAAGAGAGAGAAAATTAATCTAGGATTAATTACGGAGATATTTTATCTAAGATAAAATATCGTCTAGAGAGAGATAACGATTAATTTGGAATTAATCGGTAAATTAATATATTCGATATATTAAACGAAATTAGATTTCGACGCGGAATTAAAATTAGATTTTAATTCGGGCAAACGAGTTAATTTAGAATTAATTCGTTAGCGACGTAAATAATAATTTCGCTAGGCGCAATTATTTATTTAAATTCGATTTAATTAACGTCGCGACGTAAGCTCGGTATTTCGGAAATATCGAACCCGAATGCGTGAGTGCACGTGGGCCCACTTTCATTTGTAACGTGTGGGGCCCACATGACACATGTCATTCTAATGCATTGCATGTAGATAGTGTACAATGCACTCAATGTTATTGCATGGAAATTGAGTGTTTGACACTCTAAGCCATTGCATGTTTTGTGTCATAATTTTATTATTAATTTAATAAATATTATGGCATAAATATAAATTGATTTTTGGTAAATCATTTTTAGATAAACACATTTTCATCTCTCTCAAAATTTCTTCTTCTCTCACGCCCAAATGGAAGAACTTCTTGACTGGTTTGAACCAGAAATGGCGTGGACTTTTAGAAGCAAAGAGTGATTTTCATGGTGAAAAATCAAGTGCTAGCACACTTACAAGTCTTGCGAAGGTGGTAGGGAGGTTCACAATGAGCCGGGATCCATCCAACGAAGCTAGGAGCTGCGTTTTCTCATCTCAAAATTCTGTTTTTGGAGGCAGTGGACTGCATGCAGTAAGCTTACCAAGGCAGTGCGTTTTTGGCATGATTCGTCTTCAAATCGACATAACCGATCATGTAAGTATTCCGCTATCTTCATTGGTGTATTCACGCATGTTTTCATGTCTTGATTTGATCTGGGACCTTAGAAAATACCAACAATGGCATCAAGAGCTAAGTTGCAAGCATGAAAAATGTAGGGCTTAAAATTTGGGTAAATGTTTTGTTGAGCATGATTTGAATAAATTGCTTGTTTGAGTATGCTTATAACATGTTTAAATTCATATTGGTTGGACTAATTTGACGAAAAATGATTTGGAATTAATTTTCCCTAAAATTAATCCTTGGCCGAATGGTTTTGTGATTTTTTGGATCTTGGATTTTTTGATTTTTGATTCATTTGATGAGTTAGAATCGATTAGGTTGACGTTAATTTGAATCGAATTGGATTGGATTTCGAATTGGACAAAAACCCCAAATTCCTTACCATGGCCGAATTGGTGTAATGCCCTAATGTCTTGGTGTTTTTGATTTTGTAACATTGGATGTATTGGAAATCATTCGGGATATGTATTTAATGTCGAATGCGGATTAATTGGATTGAAACCGAATTGGACATGAAATCACTCCCTTGGCCGAGACCTTTAAGCATGTAGATGGGTTTGATCTTTCAATTTGTGTGTTGGACATATGATAATGAATCAAGCATGATTAATTGGACTAATATGGTGTTTTAGAAATGTTGATTTAGTTGATTGATCATGTAATACACTTTGGTAATTAAATTGGGAAAATTGGATTTTTTGAATTTAATTATTTGGGCCTAATTTTGGAAATTGGATTTAAATGTTGTATTTGGGCCTATTGGGCTTGATTTATCAAGTTTGGTTTAGGCCAAATGGATTGGATCCAATTGGGCCCAAAACCTTGACCATAAAGCCCAAATGCGACTTAATGAACCTTTAAAGTTCAATTGGGCCTAATGGGCCAAGATTGATTTATGGGCTTATGGGGTAAATCCCGGATTGGACTTTGGTTATCGGTTTGACCCGAGTTGACCAAAAGCCCACGCCTTCAATCGACAACGGGGGCCTCAACCCTGGGATGCATCCCAATACCGCTAACAATGTGGGTCACGACCCTGGGACGCATCCCCAAAACTGATGATGGAGGGGGCCAATGACCCTGGGACGCATCCCGATAACTGCAACCGACAAAGGGGGCCTTGACCCTGGGACGCAACCCAATACCACTGACAATATGGGTCCCGACCATGGGACGCATCCCCAAAACTGATGATGTATGGGGCCAACGACCCTAGGATGCATCCCGATAACTGTAACCGACAACGGGGGCCTCGAACTTGGGACGCATCCCGATAACATTGAAAATGTGGGTCACGACCTTGGGACGCATCCCCAAAACTGCTGATGATGTGGGTCACGACCATGGGACACATCCCCGAAACTGCTGATGATGTGGGTCACGACCCTAGCACGCATCCCAAAACTGCTGATGATGTGGGTCACGACCCTGGGATGCATCCCAAAAATTGCTGATACTGTGTGTCACGACCCTAGGACGCATCCCCAAAATTGCTGATATTATGGGTCATGACCCTGGGACGCATCCCCAAAACTGCTGATGATGTGGGTCACGACCCTAGGACTCATCCCCAAACCTGATGCCGATAAAGCCTCGCCCTCGGGACTCATCCCCAAAATTGATTCTGATGTGGACCTCGCCCCCCAAGACTCATCCCCAAAATTGATATCGATGCCGATGTGGGTCTCGACCCTGGGACTCATCCCCAAAATTGATACTGATGCTCATGTGGGCCGCGACCCCCGGGACTCATCCCCAAAGCTGATACTGATGCTCATGTAGGCCTCGACCCTGGGACTCATTCCCAAAACTGATACTGATGCTGATGTGGGCCCCTTGAAAATGACTATGCTGATATGGGCCTCGCCCCCAAACTGATGCTGATGTGGGCGCACCTTCAAACCGATGCTGATATGGGCCTCGCCCCCAAACCAATGCTGATATGGGCCTCGCCCCTAAACTGTTACGGATGTGGGCCTCGCCCCCAAACTGATGCTGATATGGGCCTCGCCCGCAAACTGATGCTGATGTGGGCCTCACCCCCAAACTGATACGGATGTGGGCCTCGCCCCCAAACTGATGTTGATATTGGCCTCGCCCCCCAACTAATGCTGATGTGGGCCTCGCCCCTGGGACTCATCCCCAAAACTGATGATGATACTGCTGATGTGGGCCTCGCCCCAAGGACTCATCCCCCAAATTGATGCTGATACTGATGTGGGCCTCGCCCTCGGGACTCATCCCAAAACTGTTGATGATATATGTGGGCCTCGACCCTGGGACGCATCCCAAAACTGTTATTGATGTGTGGGCCTCGACCCTAGGACGCATCCCAAAACTGCTAATGATATGTGTGGGCCTCGACCCTAGGACTCATCCCCAAGACTGATACTAGTGATGTGATGGTTCATTCCAACATATCGTACTGCCTCTCACGAGATAATCTTGATAGCTAAACATATTTTCATTCTCAACGGATGATTTGCGTCGAAACCATAGAACCTTCAAAGTACTTAATACACTTGGATCCGCTCGTCTGAATGAGTGATCTGAACTAGACTCCTAGTGTGTGTGTGCCAAGGCTCTTTCGTAGCTTAATCCTTAAGTAAGCCAACTCGATGATTTTGTCTCGGATAATCGGATCAGTGGGTCTAACCAACCAAGATGTCTTGATCACACTCTATGATTACTTCCTCGTACTCAACATGATATGGTTTTCTTCTTTTTTATCTTGTCTTTTTTCTTCATTTTGAACTTTCCTTTTTTTTCTTTCTTTTTTTCTTTCTTTCTCTTTTTTTGACACACCTACCCTTTAAGGTAGCATTCTCCTCATGGTGGTCCTAATACTCGCCCATAGGTAGCTTCACGCTTATCGGTTATAGGCGGTCTATTTTTTTATTTTCTTTTCAGAGACTTTTCTTGTTTCCAACCATATCATATATCGTAGCATAAGTAAACCAGGATGGACATCTAGGCAAACGGTCATTCACTGATCCATCATCTCTTCAACTAGTCATATTGTCAACTACTCAGGCTTCCACCACTAAGATCCCATGATCAAGTACTCGCGAGTCTAGCTGAGATCAACTATTCAGAATACTGGATGAGAGCACATCTCACACTTATCGTTTCTAGGGTTTCTCCCTAAAGCAAACAATGTCATCACTTGACATATGCCTAACCATCAAGGACTTCTCTCTCTCGAAATTCTTCCTTTCAACCGATGATATTGTGGGCTTCACCCCCTGAGATCCATTCCCGGAACTCATATTGATATGGGCCTCAACCTTGGGATTCCTCCCCGAAACTGGTTCATTCCTGAAACTGATATTGATTCATTCCTGAAACTGATGTGGGCCTCAACCCCATGATTCCTTCCCGAGACTAATACTGATGCGGGCCTCAACCCGGTGATTCATTCCTGAAACTGATACTGATTCTGATTCATTCCTGAGACTGATGTGGGCCTCAACCCCATGATTCATTCCTAAAACTGATGACACTGTACTATTACTGCTTCTAATTGGCTTACCTTTGCCGCTTTCTCTTTTTCTTCTTTGAAACCTGTGAATACAAAGAAAACAAAACACAAAACGAAAGCATGTATGTTACGTGTATGCATGCATGTATGGATGAATTTCATATCCCGTTGGGTTAGGTCTTCTGTCAATTCCTTTGGTGACTGCTCGGTCTTCTTTCCCTCAGGTAAAATACTGCTTCAATCTATCCACGTTGATCGGCTCGGTGAACTCGTTCCCTTCCAAATCTGACAGTCTCATTTCCCCATTTCCCATCACTTTCTGGACTTAGTAGGGTCTTTCCAGTTGGTCTGTCTGAACTTTCCCTTCGGGTCTTGGTAGGACGCACCTTCTTGTTGAATGCCCGAGCCAACCTCTTCTGGCGTATCTGTATGTGATGTAAGGACTTCATCCTCTTCTCATAAGTGCTAACTGTTCAAATCTCTGTGAGGTCCATTCTTGTTCAGGTAACTCTGTTTCTGTTAATACCCGCATGGACTGTATATCAACTTCCACCGGCAGTACTGTTTCCATTGCCTTTCAAGCTTCTTCTTATCTCGGACACCTCAGCTGGATGCCATTCGCTTATCTCTATATCTTTACCGTAAGGTTTTATGTTTCTCAGTTTCATTTTCCCCGATATTCATGTTTGCTAAACCCTTCTAGACAAACCCATTTTTTTTCTAACCCAATGGATATCTATGATGGTTTTTAAGACACAGAGGTTAACATGATGCGTGTATGCATGAGATGCATGAGATGCGTGCGATGCATGGAATATATAAGTCGGTCCATTACCATTTTAAAGCATTTAATCAAACTATAGCGAGGTGAAAACTTGTCCCAGTTGAAAAAGGCCCAACAGGTTTACACTTTTGCGATAACATAGCTAAACAACTTCAAAGATAAGAGGTCTAAACATAAAGTGGCCCACTGGCATTTTAGAAGCTTTTGGACCAATTATCATAAAGCACAGGCTTGTCCCAGTTTAAATGGCCCAACAAGCCTATACCTCATGTCAAAAAGTCCAAGTGAATCCAAATGGCGACGATCCTAAACATAAGCATAAAGAAATAATTTCTACAGAGTGGCCCATCGGTATTTTAGAAGCTTTTGGCCCAATTGTCATAGGATACGAACTCTTCCCAGTTTAAATGGCCCAATAAGTTCGCATTTCTGACAAGAAGTCCAACTGTATCCAAATGAGGATGGTTCTCAAGCACAAGGAAATAGTTGTTATAGGTCATACAACTCCGGTCTATGCGGGTTTATAGGGGTACGGATAAAGGCTCTCGTTGATGAAGGGTTACCCATAACTAGGTCTCCCCACTCAAGGGTTCGAGCGACCAAGTGGGCGCGCCTTTTTATAGACTAAGGTACGTGCCAACGAGTTATGGTGCGTGACTGACTGTCAAATGGATTTCCCGTTGTAGATTCCCCAAAGGGAGGGCGGAGTGAACTCTCTTAAAAACCCAAGCCTCTTAGGCTCTTATCGCTTGGTGATAGGAATAAACAACGAGTCCTCTAAATTAGTCCATCACAGTAAGCTACGAGTACATGATTATCTAGGTGCCTTCACAGCTTTTCCTTATAGAAGGTAGTGAATGAAGGAAGACATCAAACCATTACCTAGCTATAAAAGTGCCTTTGATTAAACCTCTTTCAACCCACGGTAGACACGGTTAATTAAAGCACAAATCCAAACATTACAAGACATTATTTCAGGGTCGATTCTCTATCCCCAGTGAATTCGCCAGACTGTAGGACACAGAAATCGGCGACGCTATTCCGGGCTCTCGGCCCGATCGGGAGTACGGAATAGCCCGCGGGGGAACTAAACCGGAGAAATAAAAATGGAGTCGCCACCCGGTGTGAACCGGGAAAATGATTTAAGGCCGCACTCACCCCTCGCAAGGGAAGACCTCAAACCGTTGGGTTCGGAATGGTCCCTTACTTATGCCACTTGTAATGTTATGATTTGTACAATAATCTAACAAAGCCTTAGCAACATATAATTCCAAGGATAATCTATTCCTAAGTTTGCATGTATAAAATAAATCATCATGACGGCAAACATACGATATCACACAATAATCTCATGAACATGTTGAATCATCAAACACGAAAAATAAATAACAACCTAAACATAAACGTAAATGAACGCCTATTGCGAAAGTAGATAACCAAATCATGCATAGAGGAATAACGTACTAATGGCTAAATCATGCTTAAGAACAAGTAACATCCTAACGACCTAATCATGCTTTAAGAAACAAGGAACATACTAACGACCTAATCATGCTTGAACACAATCTCACGAACACATCAAATAGATAAATGCGGAATACAAATAGATGACAACAGTAAAAGTGTCAATAATGGAATGATATGATTAATTACATAATGCAAGAGAAATCACCCAAGAAGCAATCATGTATGAAATGTGATGAAAGAAACTCGGTTCACTGTATATGCCGTGTTGTTGTAGCGTTTGAAAATACGTTTGAATGGTAAATAGAAGGTTCGTGTTCATATATCATTCGAGAACGCGTTCAAACGGGATAAGACCTGATGCATGATAATAAAAAAAATGCATGCGCATTCGAGTAGCGTTCGTAAACATGTTCGAACGGACTGAGACAGAATGCATACGTTTGTAGCATTCGGAAACGCGTTTGAACTAGATTACCAAAATGGCATCTGAAATGACACAAACACTTTCATGGATTGAACAAATACACAATGTAGGACCTCATGTGCCCAATTGAACACATCTCACATTCAATCGAGTGCACCTCGTCCGGCGCGGAAAACATCGTGGTAAAGGTAGCCTTTAGGCATTTCCCTCGAATAGAGGACCTTTAATCCACCCTAGTTAGACATGCGCTCTAGAATGCAATGCATGCGTAAATAAAGCAATGATATGTAAAGGGTAAATGACATAGTAAAAGGCGCGGCAAAACATCGTGGTAAAGGTAGCCTTCAAGCGCTTCCCTCGAATAGAGGACCTTTAATCCACCCTAGTTAGCCCATGCCCATTATATTACAATTCATATAAAATAAAGACAACAATTTAGGACTTCGTATACTCGATTGAACATATCTCACATTCAACCAAACATACTTCGTCCAGTGCGGCAAAGTACTGTCGTAAATGTAGTCTTTTAGACTTTTCTTCTCTCAAATAGAGGACATTTAGACCAACATACTCAGCGCATGCGCACTAAATCATCAACACATAAACAGATAACTTGCAGAAAATAAATGGCGGAATATTAAAAGGCGCGCCAAAGTATTGTCGTAAAGGTAGTCTTTTAGACTTTTCTTCTCTCCAATATAGAACACCTCAAACCAACATACTAAGCCCATACGCATCACATCACAATGCATTTAAAATAAATAAGACAAGGATATGGGACTTTCTCATGCCCGATTAAACGTATCTTGCATTCAATCGAACATACTTCGTCTGGCGCGGTAAAGTACTGTCGTAAAGGTAGTCTATTAGACTTTTCTTCTCTCAAATAGAGGACCTTTAGACCAACATACTAAGCCCATGTGCACTATATCATCATTACACAAGCAAATAACATACAGAAATTAAATGGCGGAATATAAAATACGGATAATAAACAAACAAGATATAATAAGCGAAATATGTGCCGTTTTCTCATGTGGTACGTGGAGTTGTCTCCCAAGTACAGACCGCACTACCGTCCATTCGGATTCGGCTACGGAATTTATGTCTGGGTTTCCATCCTATATACCACAAGAGACGACACATTTTCCCATCAATTCAAAGGCCACAACATGCATCCACAATCGACTCTCATGCGAAGAAAAATAAATAAAACAATTAAAAGATGAATGAAAATAAATAAGAAAAGTTCCCTCTAGTCTAACCTTTTAAATCGTCTCTCGGAAGTATGGTACACAGTCGTCGGAAGGGTGATGCTCCGCCAACTCCTCTGGTTCACTGGTTCAATGTTTTTTCCGTCGCTGTTTCGCTGTTTGGGCTGTTGTTTTTGCTCAGTTTCGCTGCTATTTTACTGCTGTTTTTTATTCACTATTTTTGTTGTATTGCTCACTGTTTTGGGTTGATTTAGGGGCTGATTTTCACGGTAAGTAAAGGGGCTGTTTAAAGTGCAGTGAGTTGCGGCAGTTTTGGATGTAAAATGGAAGCATTTTTGTGAAGTAATTTGAGGGGTTCAGGGCCGTGTTTGAAGACTTGCTGGATGAGTATTATTAGGCGTGATGGCTGCTATGTTTGTCGGTTGAAGGCTGCATGTGTTTGTCGGTTATTGTTCACAGTGAAGGGCTGTTGATTGTGTTGCTTTTCGGTTAGTGTTTTGGCTTTTAGGGATTATTGTTTGTTTATCTAGTTTGTGTGTGTTTTGATTTAGAGAGGGGAGTTGTGTGGGGCTTGTTAGGGCGTGATGGAGGGTGTGTCTTTCTTGTGTTGAAGGCTGAAGCGTGGATGTTGAAGGAGGCAGATGGCGTGAGGGATGAGGTCTGTGTTGAGGGCTGGTGGCTTGAGTCTTTGTGTCGAGAGAGAGGAGTGGGAGCGTGGCTTCAACGTGGGGTTGTATGGTTGGTCGGTGTGGCCTGGTTAAGGCTGTGTGCGTTGAAGTGGCAGATTAAGGCTAGGGGTAGTTACGTGAGAGGCAGTGTTAAGCAAGGGACGTGAGGCAAGGCTGGTTAGGGGGGTTGATTTGCGTTGATTTGAAGGAGCAATGGCGTGTTGTCGTGAGGCAGTGGAGTATTGGCTTCTGGTTACGGGGTGTTGTGCGTGAAGGAGAGAGAGAGAGATGAGGAGCGAGTTAGGGCGTGTGATTAAGGTTTATTTGTTTTATTATTTGTTTTTTTTTTGCCGTGTGGTGTAAGGGGTGTGGTGTCTTTTAGGGTTTAGTTTTTGTTATATTTTATAGTAGATGTATTAGGGTTAGGGTTGTGCATGGGTCTTGAAAGGAAACAAAATCAAGTAAATTAGGGCTGGATTTAATTAGTTTAAAAAAGGGAAAGGATAATTGTGTTTTGGTGGGGAATATATTTAAATTGCTAGGTGAATTATTTAATTTTGGAATGATTTGCTTAATTGGATTTAATTTAATTTTAATTGGTTTTAATTTAATTTAATTTAATTTAATTTGTGACATGTTTTTTTTAAATGGTTTAATTATTTTGGATTGGGCTTGGGTGAGATGGGCTTGGTGTGTCTGGGGTTTTGGGACGAGGCTAAGTTTTAAAACAGAGGTCCAACAAGCGAACCCACAACTAAACAAACGAATTAAATCCACTAAGGTGTCATTCTCTGACTTTTCCCTTCCGACGTCTGTTTTCCCGTGACTTCCATAACTTAAGAGGTAGTGTCTCCGTGTGAGACTCATCATCGAGACTTATATGCAAAATACAGTGCCTACAGTAATGCCCAGTTAACCTAGCTGTTCGATGTCAGCAATCATATGTGATACCTAGTGCTCGACAGATGTACCCTCTGACATACGTGGGTAAAAGAGCTTCTATTAAGATCTAAGGATAGATCTATGAAGATACTTTAATTTCATCATCATAATATAATGATCTAATCTTTAGTTCTGACGAAGAAATTAAGGAGTCTTTGCGGCAAGCATATCAGATTGAGCACTAAAGTTATCATCATGATGAGTCTTCCAAAGCTCATGCTCTACTATTTGCTCAACTCCGGGCTTAGGCCCGAGAGGTCGCTCTATCAAATATAGTAACTTCTCAACTCTGAGGACTATCCTGAGATTTATTTACCAATATGAAAATTAAAGCCGTAAAATACATTTTTCACCTAGGATTATGTCCTTTGACGCTAATCTTTCATTTATAATGATTGCTATAGTCCAACTATCCAATCAACGATTTCGGGTACAATCAGATGTAATGATTACTATAGTCTAACTATATAACCAACTGTAAATGATCGGTGAAATTCAAATATATTGATTACTATAATCCAATTATATAACCAACTATAAATGAAATAGTTTGTGTTGGTTTCTATTAAGGTCCCAAGATCAATAATAAGCATGAATCAAGTGCGAATACAAATCGAAGAAGTTTTGGAATACTCACATCGATCGGTTGAGCGACGCGGAGGCGAACAAAATCTGATTTTCTTCTCTTGGACTGCTCACGGCAGTGGCAGTGAAGTCTTCACTGGTTTGGCTTGGTTTAGGTCCTTCATCAAGCTCCGAGCTTCGTCGAACGATTCCCGGCTCATGGGTGGACTTCCCTATCACCTTCGTAAGTCTCGTAAGTGTGCTAGCACTTGTGATTTTGCCACAAAACCCACTCTAGCTTCCCTTCACTGCTCGGTTTTTGGAACAAAAACAATGATCATTTGGCCCCAAGGGCGTGAGGATGAGAGAGATAAGAGGAAGAGAGAATGTGTAGTTTGTTTCCAAATTTGTGTATCTTATACACACATTTGAATTTCAAATGCATTTGGAATGAATTTGTCTTTTAAAAGTCAAACCATTAAAGCCAACAACCACACATATCACTCAATCACATCAATCACAAGTTGTCAAGTCACATCACTCAAAGTGACAAGTGATTTGACGCTTGATGCGACAAATGATTTGATGTGCGGGCCGCACTTAAATTCGAAATGCGAATGCGCTCGCAAATAATCTCGGGCTCGGGTTCGCTAATTCCAAATTAACGAATTTTCCGTTGCGTCGTAATTAAATGATTACGCCTAGCGAAATCACTATTCACATCCCTAACGAATTAATTGTAAATTAATTTGTTCGCCCGAATTAAAATCTAATTTAATTCCGCATCGAAATCCAATTTCGTTTAATATATCAAATATATTAATTTATCAATTAATTTCAAATTAATCGTTATCTCTCTTTAATGGATATTTTATCATAGATAAAATATCTCCGTAATAATCCCAGATTAATTTTCTCTCTCATCTAATTAATCCCAGATTAATTTAGAGTGCGAGTCATATGTCATCGGTGAATCTTTGGTAAGCGACCCATGAGATCCCCGGATATGTTGGTAGTAAATTCGGTCGTCGGAATATCCGAACACGTAAGTACCTCGTACTACGTTTATACCGATTTACAAGACAAGGTTGGCCTCTAGTAAAGCGTCATGCCTTCCCAATTCTCTGGAAATATCCTTACAGAAATAAAGGATCTACATCAGGCATAGTATACGTAGTATTGCGTATTGTCGTCCAGTATCGAATGATCACGTGCTAAGCCTGGGACTGGAATTGTGTCTGCCCCGTACGAACCACATGTCGGATGTCTGGTGACTAGTCTCTATAATCGGATAAACCTGACCTTGTCATTTTCTCCCGATAGCTGCAGCATTTAAGAGAACCAGTCCCGTAACCTATGTGACCATCATCTCCATATGACTGAAGTGACACTTCCATATTGACATCACACCCAACATACTACGATTCTCAATATACCCAATATCGGCGTACACATAACCTGTTAAATCCCTGGACGATCGCAACCAAAGTATATTGATTGTCGCAAGTATTAGCGGTGCAAGTCTCAGGTTAAGACCAAATACACCTACCCTGATTTCGGACTTCCATAGACACATAGTCATACTACCAATGGAATTCCGAGGGGGTCTATCCAGAGCGAAGTTGTTTCCCGTACCATCGGTGAAACACAACCTCCTATTACACTTGCACGAGTATCCTATACCCAAATATATGAGAACTATGCTGTTGTGCCCTCACAACGCGCATAAGTGTAATACTAGTCTTTTATGTAATTATCGATGTCCAATCTCGATAATACTCTAACTATGGATATTTAATGATTTATCCTACGTGGAATGATACTGTCTCATATCATTCTCCGTCCAGGAACAAATCACAAGGACCTCCTATCATTTATATCTAGGTGATCTAATCACAAATGATAAGAGTGCAATCTCCTTTTCACATAGTTAATTTGTACAACAACACCATGATCTGTAAAAATAGTGACGCTATGGGTCATAATTGTCCAACAATCTCCCACTTGGCTATAGCCAGTCACTCGAGTGTCTTACACCCGAACTATGTAAGGTTGGCTCAAACTGCTGAGAAAATGCTTTCGTCAGCGGATTTGCATGATTATCATCTGATGTGATTTATTCGATCATCACATCGCCATGATGTATGATCCGAACGAATCAGATGAATATCGAAGTATATATCTGGATCGTTGATGAGACCATTAATTCTTTAGCCTGTGCTGACGCCTAGCTCAGCTGCTAACAGAACTATATCTAATCTAATTAGATTTGTTAATCGACCCAAATGGCTTCTATTGCCTCCTCCGCTGCAGCAATAACCAATATTTGTTGTTTATTCGGTAACAATATCTTGCTTGGAAGATTTCCAGCTCATTGTAATGTTATTCAAACTTTATAGTACCGTTTGCGACTTATAGTCGTTTAATCGGTTTAGGAAACTTGCCACAGTGATCCCAGTCACTTCAAGTTCTCCTTTCTCCATAGATTAAGACAGCATCCTTAGTTCTCTAAGATACTATCAGATGTTCTTAACATCAATCCAGTGACCATCACTTGGATTGGCCTGTTTGTGAATCCATATGTTCAAAGCGTGTGAGACACCAGGTCGCGTATATTTTTCAATGTATGATTTCTAGGAGAATTATTTATGAAAGCCAAGCTTTCACCGATAGTGATATGGGAATATCATTTCCAAGAAATGATGTATGTTATCATTATTTATAGGACATTATAGTCAGTGCGCTCCCACTAACCTCCTTATATACATAAGAATCATTTTCGTTTTGAATCAAATCATAATCTATTATGATTACATCAAAACGATAATTCCAAGAACCTATGCTTGCTTCAATCCAAACATGGATCGAATAACCTGCAAACCTTGTTTGCTAGTTTTGGTACGACAAAACCGTCAGGATGTTTTAAACATCCTCCAAAAGGTTTCCTTTTTAGGAAAAAGCGATTTTCCCGTTCAGCTCAAATATTTCATAAATGAAACATGCAGCGTTAGCAAGCATTATCCAAATGGATTTACCGTGGCAACAGGTAAAAGGTTGAATCATAATCAACACAATGTAGATAATGATACCTTTCTGCTAAAAGCCTAGCCTAGTACGTTGGTATGTAGCCATCCATGTACGTCTTCCTTGAAGACTTATAAGTACCAATAGGCACAATGCCTTATGGTACATCAACTAGTATCCAAACATAGTTGATATACATGGATCCATTTTGGATTCATGACACTTTGTCATAATTAGGGAGTCGATACCTTGTATCACTTCCTCATACATAGTTAGTTGGTATGCCTCAATAAGATAGACATCCTTATGAGGTGAGATCAGAAACCCATACCCTAGGTTGTTTTCTGACTCTCTCCGATCTATGTGGTTCTTGTGTATTAAAATATTAATGGAATAGTTTCATCCTTGATGAACTATTTGTGTTCCATTAGGAATCGGTGCCTGGAATAGTATTACTCCGATTTTCATCAAGTTTTACTATCCTCCCACTTACCACTGCATATTGGTATAGCTCTTAGGAAATCCGCATGGTAAGCAACAATCTAATTGTTCTCATGTGAGTTGTATAAGTACAATACTTTGGTATCCCTAGGATAACCTACAATTGGCACTTATCCTATTTGGGTTCTAGTTTGGTATTATCCAAACATATGCCTAGCATACCCAAATCTTCAGGAATGAGAAACCCGGTTTCTTTCCCGTTCATATCTAATATGAAATCTGTCAAACAGATTTTAATGGAACCTTATTCTAAGAAAGTTATGCACTGCTAATGCTTATTCGTTGAAGGAAATGGTAGCTCATAGTGACTAATGATTAGCCTTATCATGTCTAACATAATTCGGTTAATCCGTTCGGACACACCGTCAAACTGACGTGTTCCGGGAGGAGTCCTCTTCTGAAAGAATACTTTACTCTTTCAAGAATAATAGAAACTTATTGCTTAAGTTTTTTCCATTACGGTCTTACCGTGACGGTTTAATACTTTGGCCGATCTGTTTGTCTATTTCGTGTCGAAACTCTAAAAGTTTCCGATTCGTGTTTCAAAAGAAACACATAACCATACACGCGATGCCACATCCGTATAGGTCACGAAATATTCATATCCACGTCTAGCCTAGCTAGACATGGCCCACTTGTTTCATTATGAATTAGGGCTAACAGATCAGTGGCATTTACACTTTTACGAAGTAAATAGTTTGACACTTTGCCCAATAAACTAGATTCGTAGACTTTATTTGAATGGAATCAAATCAGTCATAGTATCCACTCTTCAAAAGTGTGGATATACGAGTCTTGTTTAATTGTGTCCCAGACAACAATGACACAATTAAGTTTCATCTGATCAAATCAGTTGAGCTATTATTTGTCAAATTATATATTTGAGATTTATTTATATTCAAAATATAAATTCTGTTATTCACATTCTAATTTGTTTATCTCAATATCATCTTTATATAATAAAACACTTTAGTGTTCTAGAATATAAAGGTTCACCCGCAGCGGGTCAAACACTGATATAAAGATAATGTTTCTAGTCAAACTAGTTACATTATAACAGTTTCCAAATTTAGGTACACACCCAAGGGTAGTTCCTAAACTTAGGTATCTACGGTTAAAACAGTGACTTTCGTCCCATTTCCAAATCACAGATTAATCTCAATTGAAGTCAGTATCCTGTTCAAAACAGATTCTGAACATCAATACATATATTTTATGTACCACACTAAGTATCTAAAATCCAACTTTAATACTAGTAGTGAACATAATTTTGACAAACATATTTGAAGTCAGAGCCTTGCTCATCTTCAATTCCTTCATGTCTGCTTTGTCCAAAAGGCAGTCACGCTTCCGCGGTCCCGTTTGTCACTATTTAGGCATATATTTTGGGATATGTCATTTATCTTCCCAGAAGATTATAATGATTTTGCGTTTGCTAGTTATCAATACTCCAAAAGCCTTTGGCCAAGCCTTGGCCTTCTAGAATATCAAGTAAAGTGCGCCTTGCGCTACTTGCCTAATTGCAAACTTTTGACTTTATCTCCTTGAGAATAGTCATTAACTCTCCAAGAGTTATTATTGCAATTTTATTACTTCTAAAATCTAAAGATAGATTTATGAAGATCCTTCAATTTCATTATCATACTTTAAGGATCTAATCCTTAGTTCTGATTCAGAAATTAAGGAGTCTACTACGACAAGCTTAATAGATTAAGCACTAAAGTTATAATTACATAAATCTTCCAAAGATTATGCTCGACTATTGCTTAACTCCGGCTAAGGCATAATATGTTATTTTATCAAATAAGTAACTTATTATATTTTCCAAGACCATCCTTAAATTTATTCCCAATTTTGAAAATTAAACCATTTAAACATATTTTCCAAGGATTATGTTTAAACTCCAATCTTTTAATTTTATCTTGATTTTAATAGTCCAACTATTTAATCAACAATTTAGGTACTATTTATTATAATGATTAAAATAGTCCAACTATATAATCAACTATACTTTAATAGAATAAAATCAATTATATTGATGACTATAATCCAATTATAAAATCAACTATAAATGAATAGTTTGAATATAGCCCAACTATTTATTAAAACAACATTTAAATATTAGTCCAACTAACATTTAATAATTTGACGAATGATATTTGTTTGAGAGCGTATGGCAAGTAATTAAACGAATATTGCAAATTCAATTCTTGCCTCCCTTTATTTTTCGACGAGCCTCTAACCCTCTGTCGAGTACTCGGGAAACCGCGTTTCCTAGTGGGCTAGGATCCCGTTAAATATCACAAAATCTTTACTTTGGCCAACAAATTGTATGATAATTAACTAGGTAGATCTCTAAGATCGATTGGATCCAATCCAATTCCTAAATCCGGTAGGGGGACATCCAAGTCCGAAACATATATCTTATATATGACAATACATCCAATGTATTACCTAACCTTTTTCCTCTGAATCAACTAAGCATTGGCTTTGGCACAACAAACTTAGTGATCCCAGTCAAGCGCGACCTATTGACCATGGAAAACTTTGTAATCAATGTCGATGGACAAGAAGTGGTCTTGACTTTGGCCAATAAACCACAACTTGGACAAGACACCAATATAGAACAAAGCCTTCGTGATTCAAACACATCCTCGACAGACAAAGGCCTTGACTTTGGCCAACAAACCAATGCCGTCTCAGATCTTGAGTGAGATTCACTCAATGGAAGGAAAGACGCTTAATATTATTTGAGGGTTTTTCGCGTGCAAATTGGCAACCAATTTATTATCTTGTTAAGGTCTCATCATCATACACCCTTAAACATTCATTCTAAACACATAATAAAGTGCGTATAATAAATAATAATGATATGCGGATGGATACTTTACACATTGATCCTAGATCAAATCTCTCACTTTCTTTCTCCCTCTAGCACAAGTATTTACTTCTACCTGTACACTACACTTCTAAAGAAACCTCATTTACATTGAGGGGAATAAGTGGGAAGAGAATACAAAGAATAAGGAGGTGATAAAGCTAGACACGCAGGTCCAATTAATAAATCAAATTTATTACTATAATTTCTAAAATTGTCCCACCCATCTAATATCCATCCGATATACATTATTCATGCATCGCAACCATGTATTCACACAAGCATGTTATCAATCAATCTAATCAAATTAATTAATCTGATAATTAGTGATCATCCAATGTTAAACAACGATTTGATTTTGCTCGAGTCAAACTCGTTTTGCGAATAAGTACTCAAAGTACGAATTCTCGAATTAAATTAAACTACATAATTAAATCCAATTCATATGCATTTAATTCTAATTCACTATTTAATTCCAAATTAAATACCACACTTTAATAATGAACTTTTACGACTTAAATTCCAAATTTAATCGTTACGGGAATCAAAGCCCGAGTAACGTCCAACGTCAATTTAATTAAAGTCCAATGGGCTTTTAATTAATTTCTTAAGGCGTGGACTTTTGGTCAACTCGGGTCAAACCGAATAACCAAAATCCAATCCGGGAATTACCCCATAAGCCCAGAAATCAATTTAGGCCCATTAGGCCCAATTAAACTTTAAAGGTCCATTAAGTCGCATTTGGGCTTTATGGATGCGATTTTGGGCCCAATTAAATCCAACCAATTTTTCCTAAACCCAACTTTGTACAACAAAGCCCAATAGACCAATTACAACATTAAAAGCCCAAATCCAATTTTAAGCCCATTTAACCAAACACAAAAATTCCAAATTTAATGTTTAATTAAACTAAAGTGTATAACACAATTAATTAAGCAATTCAATATTTCCAAAACACCAATTAGCCCAATTAATAATGTTCATCATCATCATCACATGTCCCAACAACTTTGATTAAAATCAAACCCATAATTACATGCTCAAAGTCTCGGCCAAGGGAGGGGATTTTTGTCCGATTCGAATTCAATCCAATTAATCCACAATCGACATTAAATCACATTCCCGAATGATTCTAACTTATCCAATGAATCAAAATCAAAATCCAAGACTAATTAGGGCACTAAACTCTCGGCCAAGCTAAGATTTTGGGGAAAAATCGTTCCAAACAAGTTTTCTTGAAATTGATCAAATCAAACTTCAATTAAACATGTATTAAGCATACTCAAACATCCAATTCATTCAAATCATGCTCAAATACAAATTACCCAAATTTTAAGCCCTAAACTTGTTCATGCTCATGTTGGACAAAATGACCCAGAGCGTCACTATTTGCACAGATCATTGTGTTGTGTGTGTAGCAAATTAACTATGTGACAAGGAAATTGCACTCTCATCATTTGTGATTAGATCACCATAGATATATATAATGAAGAGAGGTTCCCTATGATTAGTTCCTGGACTGAGAATGATATGAGACAGTATCAGTCCCCGAAGGTTTAATCATTAAATATCCCTAGCCGGAGTATTATCGAGACTGGACGTCGATAATGCGGAATAGGCTAGTATTGCACTTGTGTGCGTTGTGAGGGCACAACGACATAGTTCTCATATATATAAGTATCGGATACTTATGCAAGTGCGATAGGAGGTCGTGTTTCACCGATGGTACGGGAAACAGCTTCGCTCTGGATAGACCCCCTCGGAATCCCATTGGTATTATGACTATGTGTCTATGGGAGGCCGAATTCAAGGTAAGTGTATTTGGTCTTAACCTGAGACTTGCACCGCTAATCCTTACGACAATCAATATACTTTGGTTGAGGTCGTCTAGGACTCTAACCGGTTCTGTGTACGCCAATACTGGGTATATTGAGAATCGTAGAGTGTTGGGTGTGATGTCAAGACGGAAGTATCACTCCAGTCATAGTGGAGATGATGTGACGCAGGATATGGTATTAGTGCTCTTGATTGATGCGCATCCAATCGTGATATTATGACCATGTCATGAATATCCGATTATAGAGACTAGTTACCAGACATCCGACATGTGCTTCGGACGGGGCAGACACTTATCCAGCCCCAGCCCTAGCACGTGACTATCCGATACTGGACCGACATACGAAATACTTGGTATACTACGCTTGATACAGATCTTAATATTCTTAGATGGATATGACCGGAGAATTGGGTAGACTTGGTGCTATGCTAGGAGTCGACCTTGTCTCGTAAATCGGTAGAACGTAGTACTTGGTACGTACGTGATTCGGATACTCCGACGACCGTATTTACTACCAACTTATCCGGGGATCTCATGGGTCGCTTCCCGATAATCCACTGATGACGCATAACTCGCACTCTTGAATAATCTGGGATTATATATAGAAGAGAGAGAAATTATAATCTGGGATTAATAACGGAGATATTTTTCTAGGATAAATATCGTCTAGAGAGAGATAACGATTAATTTGGAATTAATCGATGAATTAATATATTCGATATATTAAACAAAATTAGATTTCGACGCAGAATTAAAATTAGATTTTAATTCGGGCGAACGAATTAATTTAGAATTAATTCGTTAGCGACGTGAATAGTGAATTCGCTAGGCGTAATCATTTAATTACGACGCAACGGAAAGTTCGTTAATTTGGAATTAGCGAACCCGAGCCCGAGTGTGATTGCGAGCGCATTCGTATTTCGAATTCGAGTGCGGCAACGCAAGTCACATCAAGCGTCAAATCATTCGTCACATCAAGCGTCAAATCAAATGTCACTTTGAGTGATGTGATTGATTGATGTGATTGATTGACTGATTGACAAAGCAACTTGTCACTTTGATTGATAGAAGTTGTTGCAATAGTGTCGTTGTTGGAAAGTTTGTTTATTGACTTTTAAAAGCCAAAATTGTGTATTACCTTTAATATATTTTTAGAAAATATATAAGGTAAATTCTTTTACACTTTCAATACAACTAATACACATTTTTTCTCTTCTCTCTTTCTCACTCAATTCACGCCCAAGGGGCGGTGAAATAAGCTCACTGGTTTCCTTAGAAACTGCCGAGCAAAGGGAGGCAAAGAGTGTGATTTTATGGTAAAATCACAAGTGCTAGCACACTTACGACACTTCCGAAGGTGGTAGGGAGGTTCACCCATGAGCCGGGATCCGTTCGACGAAGCTTGGAGCACCGTTTCACAGCTCAAAAACAGAAAATTGAAGACAGTGGACTGCTGCAGTGGGCGCCAAAAACAGTGGGGATTTTGGGCTTCATTCGTCTTCAAATCGACTCAACCGATCGATGTGAGTATTCCGCTACCTCCGTTGATGTGTTTGTTTGTTGGACAAAATGACCCATAGCGTCACTATTTGCACAGATCATTGTGTTGTTGTAGCAAATTAACTATGTGACAAGGAAATTGCACTCTCATCATTTGTGATTAGATCACCATAGATATATAAATGAAGAGAGGTCCCTATGATTAGTTCCTGGATTGAGATGATATGAGACAGTATCAGTCCACAAAGGATTAATCATTAAATATCCCTAGCCGTAGTATTATCGAGACTGGACATCGATAATGCGGAATAGGCTAGTATTGCACTTGTGTGCGTTGTGAGGGCACAACGGCATAGTTCTCATATATATAAGTGTTGGATACTTATGCAAGTGCGATAGGAGGTCGTGTTTCACCGATGGTACGGGAAACAGCTTCGCTCTGGATAGACCCCTCGGAATCCCATTGGTATTATGAATATGTGTCTATGGGAGGCCGAAATCAAGGTAGGTGTGTATAGTCTTAACCTGAGACTTACATCGCTAATGCTTACGACAATCGATATACTTTAGTTGAGGTCGTCTAGGACTGTAACCGATCTGTGTACGCCAATGCCGGGTATATTGAGAATCGTAGTGTATTGGATGTGATGTCAAGACGGAAGTATCACTCACTCCAGTCATAGTGGAGATGATGCCACGCAGGATACGGTATTAGTGCTCTTAAGAGATGCGCATCCAATCGTGATATTATGACCAGGTCATGAATATCCGATTATAGAGACTAGTTACCAGACATCCGATATGTGTTTCGGACGGGGCAGACACTTATCCAGCCCCAGCCCTAGCACGTGACTATCCGATACTGGGCCGATATGCACAATACATTAGTATACTACGCTTGATACAGATCTTAATATTCTTTAATGGATATGTCCGGAGAATTAGGTAGACTTGGTGC